>JAOUZG010030082.1:1674421-1686699 GCA_026289955.1 Argiope argentata
ATAGATAGATAGATAGATAGATAGATAGATAGATAGATAGATAGATACAAAACACCTAACCAAAACAGCATCAGATTCTCACATTATGCTTGCAAAAGGCCAAAACCAACGAAGTAAATAAAGAAAAAGTTAAAATCTCGTAAGGCAAAAAATGTCTTACGCTTTAATTGTGAGTACTCTAAAAAAGAAAAGGACTCCGCCATTTCATCTCGCATTAATTGTAACAAAGCTTAAAAACATGCTCGTTAAGACGTAAAAAGAACAAATTAAAGTGACGGAAATAATCCCACAGTATTTTTTTCTCCCATAAAATAAGGTGTTTCTTCATGCTTCAGGAGATATCGGTTTATTTTGTATCGGCTATGCTTGCCATTTCAGCCAGCTTCTATCTGTAAAGCAGAAAATTACTTTCAAGCACGAACAAGAACTTTTGAGAAATTGGGTTTCTATAAAATCACAATTTAAACAAGAGGCACACTTCGTCACTTTTTTTTCTTCTGCTCTGAAAAAGGAAAGATGAATGATAAATTCGAAAGGAATGTTCTTTCGGAAAGATGGAGATATGAGGTCAAGGAAATTTTTTCATGTATTTACCTTGCTACTATAAGGGGTGTTTAAATGAAAAGGTGCGAAACATCGTAAAAACGTAACCGTGAACATATTTGCCTATGCCGCTGTCGTAAAAAGAGCCTGTGTATGAAAGAGCAGAGGCTGTAAACAATTCCGTCCAATTGACGTGCAGTCGGTAATCACGAACACTTATGTTTACTGTGAGATACTTCGCAGACTTCGCAGGTTCATCAAGAACAAAAGACCAGCGCTACTCACGGAGAATGTGGTTCTGCTCTGTGATGACTCATGTAAAGTCTGATCACTCGTCACTCAAAACTTCCCATGTTCAAGTGGAAGCAGCTTGAAAAGTCCACACTAACACCCAGATATGTCACTCTGCGATTTTCATGTGTTTGGACCCCTGAAAAAACTTGTGAAAGGAAAGCACTTCAACTCAGATGGTAAACTCAAAGATGTTGTGAAGGACTGGGTCTCGTCAGGGTCTCAGGAATTCTGGGAACAAAGAATCCTTTCAGCTCATTAATCAAGAATTTGTATTCTTAGGCCTATCGTGTATACTTTGATCAAAGTCGTCATTTATACCTAAAGTGTCGTTTCGTACTTTTTCATTTAAACTCTTCTGTATTTATTTGCACATTTCTTTTCTACTTGAGAGACCTAGATGACACATAAATATGGAGCTGGCAGAAGACTCTGGACAAGAAACCAGCCGTAGTAGTCTCCCCAAAACCATCCCAAATACTCTCTTATAAAACTTTTATGCCTCCCCTCATTCGAAAAACATTCCTGACAATGTGTAAGGTAGAAAATTACTTGTACGAAATCGGTGAACAATAGTTAGAAAAAATTAACTCTTGAACAGTTTTACAGAAACTCTCATGTGATCCTTAGCAAATGTTTTGGCAATTGTAACTGATTTTTATCAATAATATAAAGCATAAAGTAATATATATATAAAGAATTTACATATTTTCTATTGTTTATAAAGACAGGAATAACCTAAAAATGCTGGTCATTTCAAAGCAACGTGAACTAGGACACCAATATCAAGATTACCGAATTAAGTACAATTATTGAATAAAAGGCAAATTATCTAATTCAAATTATAACAAATAATTTGAAGGAAACATTCCAGTTTCTTTTAAATATGCAATATAGTTTAGTGAAAAACTTTGAACTAATCTTTTTTCAGCCAAAGCACAAGAGAAAAATCAAACAATTGCCTTCATTTTATTCATAATACTGTATTTAATTATCTCTTTTTCTAATGAATATAAAAGACTTGTGTTAATAAATTGGCATTCAGCAACTGGAATGCATAAAAATCATATAAAATAATAATTCGATACTATACATTCAAAATATTCAACAAAGATATGACTTGCTTTAATTTTAATATTTATGTATTTTTTATAAAGTTTAACATTATACTAGTTTTATCATTGAAATCTTATTACTTTTAAATCTATTCCGATAGGATTGTTTAATTAGTTGTGAATGTTTCTTGTAAAAATTTTAGTATTAATCGTTTCTTCATTTAAACTTAAATAATGTGATAGTTCTAGTATAAGGTTTAATGTTATATTAGTATTATCATTGAAAGCTTATTACCTTTAAATCTATTCCCTTAGGGTTAGTTAATTAGTTATGAATGTTTCTTGCTAAAATTTCAGTATTAATCGCTTTTTTATTCACACTTAAATTGAATTAATACCATGCAAGAAATGATTTACTGAATATAATTCGAAAATGATTTTATACCCTGAATTATACTGTTAAATAATAGTACCCTAGTTTCGTTTTAGATAAAACATTTATTGCATTTGAAAAAAAATTATTGTCATTTTTTAATTCCATTTTTTATAAAACATTTTGGTGAAGGAGTTACTATTAATTTTAATTACATTTTCTATCTCAGCAGTATTTTTTTTTCATTTATTTCATCTCTTACAAAACTAACCGACACTTTTTTTATTCCATAAATAAATTCCATTTTATTTTTGTCTTTAACAGTTTCAAAAATTTTAGCAAGCAACATAATTATTCTGTTTATTTTAATCTTATTTTCTCAAAAAAAATAATATTTAGAAAGCAAAAAGATACTTCTACCTTGTAAAATATAATCTCGACTTCGAAAAATTAATAACAAGTAAAATGAAAAAAAAAAGACTTTTAATTACAGCTTCTTCAAAGATGTCTCCAAAGATAAAGTTTCTTCCCATCTTAACTCTGAAAATGTTGCAAGTCAAAGAATTAGAAAGGACAAATTAAAACGAGAGAAATAACTTACTTATTCAAAAATAACATTTTATTTTCCATAAAAGAGGCATTCCGTGTCATTTCAGGTACAAACAACTACTGTTTTATCTACTAGACTTTTGTTTTTATCTGACTACATTGTTTCAAAGAAAATGTTACTTAGAAGCGCGTTTAAAACGTTTTGAAGAATTTTGAAACTATTAAGCTAACATTTTTATAAGAATCTGTCTCTTCAAATTTTATTTTTTCTTAAGGTCTCAAAAAGAAAAATGACAAAATTGAAGAATGTATATAAATGAAACTAAATTGTTTTTTGGCACTTCACCTATTTTGTTTTTACTTTATTTAATATGCGAAATTTTTGTGATCTGGTTTATTACGGAATATATTAAGGAATATTTGTTATTTAATAAGAAGCAATTTTTTCATACAAATTTCACATAAAACTTTTGAAATTAAACTTTACTAAATTTTTTGAAAAGTTAAAATTAATTTTCTTTATCAAACAGAATTATTATAAAAGGATATTTTCATTTAGAAGTTTTAAAAAAATATGAAAAGCCCTCTTCTAATGAAATTAAATTTCTTGAATTTTTATTTTAGTTTAATTTCTTCATTTTTTTAGAACGAGAATTTTCTTTATGCCGTGTATAATATAAATTCATCGAAAAAATTTCTTCTGCTTGATTTTTTTCAAAACTGGAAATTTTTTATAAGAAGTTTGTTTAAAGCAAGTAACTGTCATTAATATAAAACCTTAAACTTTTTTTTTAAATTTTTAAGAATAATTTCTGAAAATTTGCAATGATAGATTGTCTGACTCAAGTATTCTATAATATTCAATTTCTTGAATATGAAAACTATATTATATTTATATATAATATTGCCACAAAACGAAAGACTGTTTCAATTCACCATGGCTCGATTTTCAGAACATTGGACTGCGAATCCTTTGGTCCATGGTTAGATTCACGGCCAGCGCATTTTATCCAAAAACTGGAATTTTAATTTAAAATTGTTCTTATTATTTCTCTAAAATCAAGATGGTTCTGGAACATTCTTTACTATTCTAGCGGTAGGATTTTCGAATGTTCCCCAGAAGTATAGAAGCTGAGTTCGGCTCAGTTCTTCGTTCTGTTCTCCAGAGAGTTGATTGGTGCTAATAAATGCAGTTGTTTCCAACTATCCTTGTCATTAATTCAGTCGTTGTGACAATAATATATATATACATAAAAGAAATTAGATATATAATTTCTTTTATATATATATATATACTGAAGTGCCAGGAAACTAGTACACCAATCTAATATCGTGTAGAACTTCAAAGAGCATGTAAATATGCCGCGTCAGGGATTGAATTATTCTATGAAGATATTCTGTAGACAGTTCACATTATTATTCCTACAAGGCTATCTATAAAGACATGGGAGAGTGAAATGGTGGAGATCTCCTAAGGACAGCACTTTGTAAAACATCTCAGATATTCTCGATGATGTTCATGTTAGGAAAATTAACTGTTCAAGAGAGGGAATGAAATTCAGAAGAGTGCTCTTCAAGGCACTCGGTAGCTGCTGTAGACCTGAAGGGTGATGAATTATCCTGTTGGAAATTCCCATGTCAGTCGGAATGCATTTATGTCGGACACAAATGGATGTAGGTGGTTAGAAAGGGGGTTAACATACATCTCACTTGTCATGGTCAAGTCTAGACGTATCAACGGTTCCATTTCATACCATTTACGCACGCCCTATATTATCACAGAGCTACTACCAGTTTGAACAGTTCCTTGTAGGAAGGAGAGATCCATAGATTTGTAGCGTCAGCCTTATAAGGCAGATTAAATCCTTCGAGCTGAAGGGTCCCTTTTGCTCGATCGGTATGATACTAGGCTACAGGCACAAACGTCGCAGGTTCGTACCGCGACCTTCACTTGCTACATTGGTGACCTTGACAACGCAACCTTCTGCAACAGTCGTGGCGCCGTCTACCAGCCAACAAAGCCGTCGCTAACTCAACGCATCAAAGCCGTCTCACTCAACTCACCAAAAAGCCGTTGCTAACTCGACGATCCAACGAACTCGCATGCTCGCCAAACGCTTGGCGCTTTCAAAATCGTTCGTCTCGCGTCCTACTCACTGGTAGGGGAGTACTGTAGCGTCAACCATATAAGCCAGATAATATCCTTCGAGCTGAAGGGTGCCTTTTGCTCGATCGGTATGATACTCGGCTACAGGCACAAACGTCGCAGGTTCATACCAAGACCTTCAATTGTTACAGATTCATGGGGTTTTCTCCACACTCCTACACTGCAGAAGATGGTCTGTGACTGTAAAAAGCGATATCATTTAGGGTACAGTGCACATTGCATAAATTGACACTTGTTGATAGGTCTACATTTGAATCCTCAGCAATTTGAGGAAGTGTTGAACGTCTATCTCGCATAACGATTATTTTCAACCGTTGATGATTCCTTTCTGTCGAGGTCTTTTTTTCGGCTGTCTCACTGACTAAGATTGGGAGTTTTACCGGAAACCTGATACAGTCGGCCACAAAATAAGTTGAGCACCGGTACCCAACCAGATTTATACAAGATGCTTAAAAAGGGCTTCATAATTAATTTTATTACTATCGATTTAAAAAAATGATACAAAAATAATTGATGAATAAAATTTAAACAATGTATATTTATTTATTTCATTGATATGTTTCTATCAATTTAAAAACCAATGTGTCAATATACTAAATATTTATCGATTTGTTATTATCGATTTCTACATTATTGGCTCTGAAATTTTAAAAGTAACAATTATTGGCTCTAAAATCCTTAAAATAATCATTGTTGGCTCTGATATCTTTAAAATAACCATTATTGGCTCTGAAATTTTAAAAATAACAATTATTGGCTCTGAAATCTTAAAAATAATCATTGTTGGATCCGAAATCTTTAAATCGATAAAATTTAAATTCAGAGCCAACATTCGTCAATCGGTAATTTTAACATCAGTTTTTGAAATCGATAATAACAAATCGATAAATATTTAGTATATTGACACATTTGTTTTTAAATTGATAGAAACATATCAATGAAATAAATAAATATACATTGTTTAAATTTTATTCATCAATTATTTTTGTATCATTTTTTTAAATCGATAGTAATAAAATTAATTATGAAGCCCTTTTTAAGCATCTTGTAAAAATCTGGTTGGGTACCGGTGCTCAACTTATTTTGTGGCCGACTGTATTAGTGGTACACCCTTGAAATGTTAGCCAACGAAAATCCAAATGTTGTGTCCCATCTCTCGTGGCGACACGTCCCCATTGGAATCACTTAAACCTTGATAGCATTTATAGGAAAGAGCAATATAAAACTGTTAATCGGGATTAAACAACCACACCAAAGAATTCTTAGCAGATCAACATTCCAAAAAGAGGTCCCATTCAACTAATCGTTGGTTCTAAATATAATTTTCGGTCTTCCCAATTTTTAGTTTTTTATAGCCCCCATGACTAGGTATCGAATGCCCAAAAATAAACTCTGGAAATTGAAATCTGACATATCTATATTTAAGATACTTTGGTATCTGGGATTCTTCAATTTCTGACACTAAAGCTGTTAAATGGTCGATAAGTTTGTGGCCAAGGCTGAAGATCGCTGGCTCGGCATCTAAACATTGGTCATTACTGTATTTATAAAACTATCTTCCTTACCAGAAGACTTACTACTGATGGAAGCAAAATTACAAATTCGTAGACACAAATATTCGTGAATATGGATCTTGAAAAGCAGTCATTATTTGTTGGAAGTTTACTAATTCTCATAAATTTCATTCAGGCATTTCAAAAATATGGATGAGTGACTTTTGGCTCAATAGTTCTTACTCACTTCTAAAATGGATTTGTAAAATTATTTTTTTTGAAAATATATTTAATATAACATTCTTATTGTAATTGCATCTTGATAAAAATGCATTTTTCTAGGAAAGTCTCTTCGCATATAAATGAAATATCGCGTATTACTGAATCTAAATGAATCTCTGAATCTAAAAAAAACACTTTTTAGCGAATTATGTATGTCTATCCATGAACACAATTGCTTTAAAAAATTTGAGCCAAACAGATGAAATCTGGTCGTTGGAGTTTGTTTTGATTATGATGTCTTGTCCGCTTTTTGCCACGGAAAAAAGGGTGAAGTAGCTTCTGAGGGTATTGAAGAAGGAAGACGCGCTACCTCTGTGCCAGAAAGCCGGCTGAAGTTTGCTTTAAAATTTCAGATTGTAAATAAATTTTAAAGAAACTCCATTTGGAGAAAATCTGTCTATTCTTCTATTGGAATATAAGATAACACGATAACTAAAAACGAAGAGAGCTAGGTATCTATAATTTGGCGCACAAATTTAAAATCTCAATTATAGATATATACATCAAATTTGGGAGTAAATCAGCCAAGGGGGTTGACCGTCTATTCACTCGAAAGTATGTCAAAATAATAAATGGAAAACGTAGTAAATTAAATATATTAAGTTTAGTAATGATCTGTAAAGGTAGTTCTGGGTCAAATTTTTATTTCATTCAGTTGAAAAAAATAAAACTAAAATTAGTTTTGTTTTACTTTTACTTTTGTTTTAACTTCATACCAGTGATTAATCTATAAAAAATCGGTGATAATATCTTTCGTAACTATTGCTAGCTAAAGATCATGCGATTGAAAATTCAAATTTATAATAAGAATGTGTTCAGTAGAATATTCCGGAAGGTTTAAATTTATTTTAAAGGAAATAATAAATGAACTTGTTTTAAAGTCCTTAGTAACCAACCGTCTAAATGTATAGGAAGGAAATTTTATTTAAAAATTATATTATGAAGTATTTTCCCCATAATTTTAATTTAATAAAGCAGCCTTCTGAAAACAAAAATATTTGGTATCTAAAAAGTATTTTTTTAATAATTTTTTAACATTTTTTTTTCCAATTTTTGCACCCTGTGGAAAATTCTTCAGCTTACATTTAGTTAAAATATGAAAAATTAAAACAACATTATTTTCTTCATATGGAGTCGTCTATTCATTTCTGTATTCCCTGAGGCCATACAGACAGAAACATACATACTTCCAAGAATGAAAATAAGTTTTTTTTTAAGTTTCAAGAATTTAACGCCGTAGTAATATTTCTCCAAGAGTTTCATTTTATTTCCTCTGAAAATAAAAATAAAAAACCTCATAAAAATGTGGAAAAGAATTCTTTTTAATAATATCTTACATCAACTTTTAAAAAAAAAAGATGAAAATGAAAATAAAAAAAAATAAACTCTTTAATTGTAACTGCTTCCAAAATAAGACTCCAAAGGAAACGTTTAACATTACACAACGCGCACTCTTTAAGAATAAGAAAGAGCAAATTAAAATGGAAGGAAGAACTCAATTGTTTGACAAAAAGAGTTTTTTCATCTTCCCGTGCAAAAGAAGTGTTCTATCACGTTCCGGAAGTGAACGAATAATATTGTGTCAGCAATGCTCTTTTCATCAAACTGGCTCTCTGAAAAGCAGAAAACTACTTTTATGCACGGACAATCCTTTCTGTGATATTGCGTTCCTATCAAGTTCCAATTTCAATAAGAATCTTTCTTTTTTTTTAACTCTTTTATTCTTAGGAAAAAGAAGGGAAGAAAAGAATTCGAGAATATTGCCCCTCGGCAAGCCTTCAAGAGTGTAAATTAATGAAGAATCCTGTTTTTTGAGACTCTTCTGTTTGTTTTATGCTGCTACTCTCTTCTCTTTAATGTACAAATTTTACTGCGTTAGTTTTTTTATTGCAGGTGACAAATGAAATTCGATATATCTCTGGAAGTACATTCATAATGCAAAGCATCTTCCTCTCAAATTTTTTATCATCTCAGCTACAAAGGAAATTAGATAAATTTCTCACTTAAAAAAAACACCTTTGATCATTTCACCTAGAAAGGAAATTCAATATATCCCTGGAAGTATATTCATAGTGCAATGCATATTCCTCGCAAATTTTTTTATAATCTCAGGTACATAGGAAATTTTATAAATTTCTGGAAATATATTAATAGTGAAATTCATTTTCCTCTCCAGTTTTATATCATCTCATTTTAAAAAAAATCACCTAATCACCTTTGATTATCTCATCTACAAAGGAAATTCGATATATCTCTGGAAGTACATTCGTAATGCAAAACCTCTTCCTCTCAAGTTTTTTATCATCTCACTTTTAAAAAATCATCCAATCACCTTTGATCATCTCACCTACAAAGGAAATTCGATATATCTCTGGAAGGATATTTATAGTGCTATACATCTTTATCTCATCATCTCATTTAAAGAAATCATCGAATCACCTTTTATCATCGCTGGCTTTCTGGTACAGAGGTAGCGCGTCTTCTTCGTGTTCCGGGTTCGGCCATGGTTGTTCTTCGGTGTGCCGTCTGTGAGAGATATGACTATGACCCCTGCAAAAAGGTGTTCTGCAAGCGGTTTTGATGAATTTGTAACTAAAAATTCATACTCTTGACCCTAGTTTGACCTACTTGAAACAAGAGATGCATATCTTCGGCTTAAAATCTGCTGATGTATCGGCGGGGCTATGGCCATGGCAAGTGCCATTAGTAACAACAACAACCATTTATCATCTCATTTAAGGAAATCACCAAATCACCTTTTATCATCTTACCTAAAATAAAAATTTAAAAAATATTTCAGGAAGTACATTCATAGTGTAATGCATCTCCTTCTCCAATTTTTTATTATCTCATCTAAAAAACGTTATCTCCTATTTATCTCACCTAAAAACTCATTCGAAAATGAAATTAATTTTGAACAATATAATTCGTCTTCAAATGCTTAAATACAACAAATACAAAATGTCCCTTGCTAAAAAGCAACATTTTTTTACATTAAATCAAATATTAAAATCGTTCAAAAGTAGTTTTATTTATTACTACATAATATTTTCAATAATTTATTACATAGTGGCAATGCGACATAGAGCCTAAGATTTTTTTAATTCAAATTTTCATATTGTATTTAATTTTATAATTTTATTTCTTGTTTAATTGTTGGTTCTATTTTTGTATGTAAATTGTTTTACTTAATCAATAAATTAGAAATTACATTTTTCACTCTTCTTTTTTAAGTGTTACGTATTTATTTTAATGGGCACGTTTGAATGAGTATTGAAGTGAGACACTTTTCAAGTTATCAATGCCACAGCATTATTAATTAATTAATTATTAAATTTAAATTTAAAATTATTAGATTTTTAGTTTTTATTTGTAAAATGATAATAGAAATTTTTATTATATCATCCTTTGATTTAATAAAAAGTTGTTTTCTGATTTAAAATTAAGTCAATGCATTCTTCTAATGAGAAAGTAATTATCAAACTATAAGATTGATAGAATCTCTTTAAACATTGACGAAATGAAAATATTGATAATTTTTATCAATGAAATAAAATGTTAATATTTTGAATCAAATATCATAATACAGAAGATGCCTTCGAGAGGACATTTTTAATAGTAGATTAGATCCTCAAATTGAATCTTATGTATTATAGTTCCTCAATTTCAAATTCCAATTTTTGCCCTATCATTCTTTCTTCAATTCAAAGTAAGTAATGGAAATTTAGAAGATAATTGGATGGATGGATTTGATAAGCAAAATTGCAAAGTAAAAACCTTTAAGAAGAGAAACGATTTTTTTTATTGTTTCTTTAATAAATTTTGTAAAGTTTTTTTCCTTAAGAATTTTTTTCGCCTGTTATATTTTTAAATAGATACAAAATAAGATAAATACTCAAACACTTTTGAAACAAAAAAATTAATTCTATTCTTTAGAATTAAATAATAATTTAATTGTCAGATATTTTTGTTTCATTTCTATTTGAAAGGAAACAAGAACTTTATATAAAAAAATAAATAGCATTTTAGTTTCAAAATGTTCCATTTTCATTCGTTTCTGTATTTCTAATGTGAGCAAATATTGAGGGACAATATGTTATTAAAACACTGAAAAATTGGTTAATTATTTCATATCTTTCAAATATTTCACTTATAATTAAGTATTGGTCACATATTATCATTTCATTTTTACTTAAAGGAAAACCAGAACTTTATGAAAAAAACTTCTTTTCTCGGTTTAAGGATAATTCAAAACAAATGAAATTTAAAAAATGATAAAAGCTAAGCCTTTTCATTACATTCTACCACAAAGATTCCAATGATTTTTTTCCTATAACTATATTAAAATGCAAAAAAAAACATACTACTTAAGAATAAGAAAAAAAATTAAAGTAAGAGGAAAAAAAACTGAATTATGTGACAAAGATTTTTTTTTTCCTTTTTTTATTCAAAAAAGGTGTTCCACCATACTTCAAGTGTTAGAGATTTATATAATATCTCTCAAGCCTTTGTCTTTAATCAGCCACCTTACCAGAAAGCAGAAAATTGCTTTTGTGCACGGGCGAATCATGTCGAGAAATTGCATAGCTATCAAGTTACAATTTCAACAAGAACAATTCTTGGCTTCTTTCTAATTTTTTTCATTCATAAAAAGGGGATAAAATGGGGAAAAAAGGGACGATATTGCCTCGAGGGAAAAATTCATGAACGTAGATTAATAAAGAGGGATTTTTTTTTCCCACCTCTTCTGTTTTTGCTAGTGTTTCTCACTTCTTTTAGATGTTCGTGGTTTCCGGTTAGATACTTACAAAGCGTGACGAATGAAATTCGATTTTTGAAAGATATTTTGATACGCAAAGTTTTGTGTCTATTGCTTATATAATTGTGATAAACTATACTAAATCTCTCTCCTTAAAATATAAAGAAACTTAGAAAAATGTTTGTAATACCGTCAGCGGTTTGATGAATGAAAAATATTTTTTTAATATTAAGTTTTGCGTCCACTGCTTCTATAATGTTGACAGACTACACTAAAGCTCTCTCTCTGCTTAGAATATAAAGAAACTAATAAAAAAAAATATTTGTAATGTCTTCTGCGACTCGATGATTGAAAGATATTTTTTCATATAAAATTTTGAGTCTACTGCTCGAATAATGTTAATAGACTATACAAAGGCTCTGTCTTTTTAGAATATAGAGAAACTAAGAAAAGAATATTTGTCATGTCGTCTGCGGTTTGATGATTTAAGAATAATTTTTTAACTATAAAGTTTTGCGTCCACTGCTTCTATACTATTGACAGACTACACTGAAGCTCTCTCTGCTTAGAATATAAAGAAATTTAAAAAAATTGCAATATCGTCTGCGATTCGATTTTTGAAAGATTTTTTTTAAATACAAAATTTCTCATTTAATGCTTATAAAATGTTGATAGACTCTATTAAGTCTCTCTGTGTCTGCTTAGATGTTAATGAAACGTGTATGTATGTATGTATGTATGTATGTATGTATGTATGTATGTATGT
>JAOUZG010030082.1:1716674-1729506 GCA_026289955.1 Argiope argentata
TCCCTATTAGCAAACAGTGCTTAACAACCCTTTTACGATTTATCGACTGTACCTGAACCTTGGAATATTCATGGCAGAGCAACATTTTCTCACTGGTGACGACATGCAAACAGACATGACAGATCGTTTCTGATTTCAGGTACAGTATTTCTTCATCGGCAGTACAACATTCCCTATTAGCACACAGTGCTTAATAATCCTTTTACGATTTAACCGCAGCATTCAGAATATAGAACAACATCGTGAAAATATCATGCAATATCTTGTGCTAATACGGATTATATTTTTCAATGTCAGTTGTTATATGCTGCGGCAAATGGGGATTACTATAGTATCGAACTTGCAGTGCTCTGGTTTGCAGACGTCGTAACATAACCACTATACAAAGGTAATTACTTGTGTAGATGTAGTTACCTTTTCGGTAGAGGTTTTCTGGCTTATAAAACTTTCAACGCGATGTACGAAATCTCTCAAGGATAATAGTTTTCTTGAACATCACATTATCAATAATTATTGATAATAATATCTACTATTCGTTTCTGTTACCTTCTCCTCTACCTAGAAGGCCATTGGTTGGATAAAAGTTCTTTACAGACGCCTACGTGCAAACAATCCTCACATATTAGCTCTTCCCGGGGAAGTCGGACATCTCCTGTACTCAGATTCAAAAACTGGTCTCATAACGTGATTCGAACTTTAATTTCGGTGATTTTCCATTGAGAGGTACAGCTAAAAAAGTACAGTACCCTTATTGAGCAACATTTAAAGTACTCCTCTATAAGTACACCCAGATAGTTTTTATTTGTACATCTTCTGTGAAATTTTCTGGGTATTTGCATGGCTGTCAATTATTTCGAGGAAGTATAAAAATGAGATTTCAGACTCATGTTTTAGTAATGAAAAACCATTTTATTTATAAAAAAGAGATTTCAGACTCATGTTTTAGTAATAAAAAACCATTTTGTTTATAAAATTGAGATTTCAGACTCATGTTTTAGAAATAAAAATCCATTTTGTCCTGATTTTGAACACTATTCTGTCTTGAATACCTCTTTGCGATTGATTATACAAACACTGTTTCTCAGACATATGTTATATTTATTATCTCTTAAATATTTTAGATTTAATTAAATACTCATAATTCTCTTAAATTGTCAAGCGTTAAAGGGGTGTTAGCTTAGTTGCTCATGTTCTGTTAATTGAGTACATGAATCTATCAAAGGGTGATCAATCCCATGATATCGTAGTATTATAAGAGTGCGTTTCATTTGCTTCTTAGACTTCAGATTTTATTCGTCGTATAAACTTCCCAACAGTTAAACAGAAGCTTTATCTTTCAATAAAAGAAGAAAGCCGCGATATTCAATATTTTATAGATATGTGAATTTAAATGCAATAAATGTAATCTATTTTTAGCAATTGAAAAAAAGTATTTTCAAAAAAAACTTCCAAAATTCAGGGGGAAAATGTATGTCAATTAAATTGGTATCATTATAAAGACAAATTTGGGAATTTGAAGCAGTGGGGAATTCCTCTTTATGTAGTAACAGTTTCAAATATTAGTGTATAGAAAATTCCAAATCTCAAATTAATTTTTAGTGGGTCAAAATTCTATTTAAATGTTTAAAAATAATCACAATTTTCATATTTTTACCCTCTCTAAGATACAGGGATCAAAAAGTGCTGTAGGCATAAATCAGGAGCTCTTACCTTTAGAGCGTCAGCATATGCAAACACGCATACACAAATACACTAACAAACACGATTACACATGCGCATATACAAACACTCATAGAAAGAGATTCAAAAATTAATATTTTGTGTGTGTTGTGACTAATGGCACTTGCCTTATACAAGCCCCCACTGATGCGATCAGCAGATAATTTAAGCCTAGTAATTAAGCCTTGTAAGCCTCTTTGTTTTACATGTAGCGCCAACTAGGGATAAGAGTACGACTTAGCTACTCACACGTCACATCCCTTTTTAGGGGGGCGGACTTCATTCATGCAAATTCATTCATTCATCTTAGATCGTACCCTCAGAAGCTACTGCACCCCTCTTCACGCGGTAAAGCGGACACGACATCATCATCATCTCAGATCGTAATTTAGGCCTGGAACAGAGAACGATCACCTCTGACCCTGTACCTCCAATAGTATTACTCTCGACATGGAGGACTTTGCGTCCACGAACAGATATAACGAGCGCTAGCCGTCACACACACGGGGAATCTTTTGGCCGTTGAGTTTCGAACCCGTAACCTAAGGAGTACGAGTCCAAAGCTCTACCAACCAGGTCATCCCGGCCCTTAATTAATATTTTAATGTTCCAAAAGTTTAGTGACTTTTTTTCTGTTCCCTCCCCTTTCAGCTGGCAGCTCCTATCCCTTTTCTACGTAACATAGCCATTTATCTACTTCTACAAGATTAGAAGCATTATTTGTAAAAGGATTAATTTATTAAAGCTTTATAATCCTCACATTTAATTAGGAAACAAAATAATCTTTTCTACAAAATAAGCAATTGACATATATGGCAACTTATTAATCTTGTCTTGATTAAGCATGCAGTCTTTTAATTCACACAACAAAATAAACAGTTTTAAAGAAAATTATATTTTTACTTATCGGTAACGTTAAAGTTATTTCAAAAACATAAACAGCAAAAAGAAAAACACAAAATCGACTTCAATTTCTATATTTTTTTTATCATCACTACATTCCATTTAAACAGAAATCAGAATCTATGGATAAATAAAAATCTTAATCGCACGCTTCCGAGATATGTATATAAAAAGAATTTTGAAGGGGAAGGATAAGGTATTCGAAATTGCCTTCAGATTTCTTTTCTTCGAATTCATGCAACTTCCGTCTCCCTTTCCTTTCGTCATTTGCAATTTTAAGAATGGAACCTTCTCCTCTGTCCTTCCATCCCCTGCCCCCATCCTTCCATCCATTCACTTCACTTCATTTCTCTTTTCGATCTTCTGCTTCTTATCTTGACAACATTTTCCATCCCTCACTCCCTCTCTGGCCCTTGCTTCTCTTAAGTTCTTGACGAATTTAACCTTTTTCCACTTGGTTTTTATCGTCTCAAATGGAAAAATCGATGAATTCTACGGACTTAATTTTACCTTACACCATGGAAGTTTGTTCTAGAAGTGCCTCCCTTGGAATTTCTTGTTCTTTATATGGTCAAATTGAAGAAAAGTATCTTTTTTGCCCATCAATGAGAGAAAAAATCAGAAATGAGAGAGAAAAAAAAACGAAGAAAAATAACTTTTTTTTTATGAATCGGACTCATTCGAACGAATGCTTTTGCTCGTCGTAGAAGTTTAAACACATCTACCTTCGGAATTCTGGATGAAAAAAAAATATATTAAAGGAAGTGCAATAAGCATCAAACTCTCACAAATCATGTGATTTTGATACCTGCTTCCTTTCTCGGAAATAGTACTTTTCGCTGTTAAACTTTTAAGTGATGGGCATATAAGAAAAACAGAGTAACGGCGATATAAAAAGAAACTAAATATATTGGCGACATTTACGAACTTGTAACTCGTACAAATCGAGAGTTTTATGTTTTATTTGTTTTATCTTAATCACATAAATATTTACTGATAGTTAAAAACGTAAAAGATGTTTTCTTCTTTTTTTGTTTCGAATTTTTATTTTTATATAACATTTATAATACTTTCCAAGAAAAATATGAAAGGACTAATTCTCTGTCATTGTGATTTATTAACTGTGATTATTGATATTTAAAAACTAAGAACCAGGGAGACCAAATTTCGCCTGGCAGTTTTTTATTTTGTAAAAATAACTTTTTTTTATGATTCAGACTCATTCTAACGAATGCTTTTGCTCGTCGTAGAAGTTTAAACAACTTCCACCTTTGGAATTCTGAAGAAAAAAATATTAAAGGAAGTGCAATAAGCATCAAACTCTCACAAATCTGTGATTTTGATACCTGCTTCCTTTCTCAGAAATGGTACTTTTCGCTGTTAAACTTTTAAGTGATGGGCATATAAGGAAAACAGAGTAACGGCGATATAAAAGGAAACTAAAAATATTGGCGACATTTACGAACTTGTAACTCGTACATATCGAGAGTTTTATGTTTTGTTTTACCTTAATCACAAAATATTTACTGATAGTTAAAATCGCAAAAAAAATTTCTTTTTTCTTATAGTTCTAAATTTTATTTCTATATAACATTTATAATACTTGCACAGGAAAATATGAAAAGGTGGGAGACCAAATTTCACTCGGCAGTTTTTCATTTTGTAAAAATCGTGGGTTTGGGTTGCTTTTTTTATCATGTGAGAACATGGTGTTGTTTTGGTTAGAATGTTTTGTTGTATCTGAAATATGAAGGTAAGAAAAATTCGTTTTGTTGTTGGTAGATAGCGTGTCACCTGATCCATGACATTTGAGGTTTGTTTTGCCAGTATTGTTTGAGTATTTAATTAAATTTACTATCAATTGCTATTTTTTTCGTTTCTAATAAATGACGTCATCTCCCAGTTTGTTTACGATTTCCCATTTTTAAATAATTAATCTCTCGCACAGAAGATTATCGCTTTTTTTATTTGATTTTAGTTTTGACTATCGCAATTTTGTAAAACGTGATTTATATTTATTTTTAATGATATTATAAGCGCATTCTTACTAATTATATTTCTCAAAATGCTGCAAATATTAGAATTATTATTATTTATTTATTTTATTTTCGTTTTTTTTTATCTTAAAATTGGTTGAGCTTCAAAACTATTTACCAGTTAGAAAAATTGAAAAAAATTATCATTAGAGAGAGAGAGAGAGAAGTCTTGTAATTTTTTAACCAGTTTAAACTGGTTAATGACTTAAATTAATTAAGACAAATAATCACTTAAAAATAATAATGTTCTCGCATGATAAGTTGAAATTTGAAAACGTAAATCTGTTTTTTTTATTATTATTTTTAGGACTTATTTAGATACGAATAACAAACTGATTACATATAAATATTTTTCAATCTTACTTATATACGAATTGGTCATTTAAATAAATCACGAAAGCATTTAATTTAACAAGTCATTCGAATTGGTTAACACAGTATTTCCATTGTTGCTATTGTTTGTGACCTGAACGTATTTGTATTGGATTATACCGTATAGCAACATCTCACAAAATTTTGAGGTACCAATAGGTTATAATCCTGTGGCAACGATGCAAGTACTACAAAAATTTTGGAAATGGCGCTATATGACATTGTCAGTAGGACAGAAGATAGAAAAAGTCTCTAATAGTTAATTATTGTCTTCCCCGTTATCTGAACGTACTGGATTCGAGTACCAGTTTGAGCATGGTTGCTTTTTATCTATTATAAATGAAACATGTTCGAATGTGCCTCCCTGTCAAAAAGGGCTGTGTAAGTGAATGTGATGCGTGAGTAGCTTTTCTATATGTAATGTCTATATGTTATGTTATGTGTTGTCTACTTCCGTAAGCCCCGTGTGATACTTAGTGGTGCACGGGGTTTTCTAAATGTTCAATAAGAAAAATAGTTAATTATTACAAGGGGGTATGTGTGTGTAAAATCCCATTTTTTCACAAAAAAAGTCGACATAAATAAACTAAAAAATAAAACTTTATCTAAATATAAAATTTGATTTAAATCTTTACCGCCGTTTCTGAGTCGTTTGAAAATAATTAATATGCATTCAAGAATTGCTCGTTTAAAATTATAAGATATGCATTCACTAACTACATCTAACTATACTTTGTCAGTAATCCTCATAATATCTTTTACTTATTGTATTGCAATGTGTATTATTGTAAGATCTTTTTATCTTCTCGTATACCTATAATACAGAAAAAAATTGTAATCGTCAAAAAAATTGGAGCGAAATTTCGATAAATCTCCAAATTTTGTATTTCCCTGAGCTCGAAATGCACCTTTTTGGAAAATGTCCGTCCATCTGTATGTGACAAAGATAACTCAAAATCGCTTTGAGTTAGATGGATGAAATTTGGTATCCAAATTTTACAATAGATAGTGGATTCCTATTATACATTAAGTCAAAATCCGGTACTTGCGTATTAAACCATCGATCTTTATCACTAAATCTGAAGGTTTCGCCAATGAGTTACTAAACCACAAATAATGGCAAACAACCATCATTATTTTGAAAATTGTGCAAACCTTAACTGTCGTCCGCCATTTTGTTGGTTTCGCAGAAGATCACTAAGCGCTTTCTCTGTTCTTTATTTTTGACTCGTTAAAATGATTAAAGTTTAGAATTTACCTGCCAACGAAAAATATGCAGTGACGTATTTCCAAAATTATAGAATAATTAACTATGGAATTATTCTGCTCTCGGGTGCTCAGAGGACCATACCCTCAGAAACTACTTCACCCCTCCTTCCGTTGTAAAGCGGCACAAGAGAACAACAACAACAATTGTAATTATTTAATAAAAAGTAGCTTAAATAAATATCTTAACTCCTTAAAGTATGTGCCTACCCTAAAATACACATTTTCATGAAAATTATCGAATATTTTATTACGCGCTCATTTTATAGCCGATACATTTAAGATTCCAAAACTGTTTCATTTTTGTTCTTACGTTAATTAGAAGCAAAGTTACAGCCTAATTAATAAACCGGAAGTTGACTTCTTGCAGCCGAAAGTGGGAATTTAAAGGGACGCAAAAATGTAAACAAAACGTTTACGCGATTATTTTGTAACTTTTAAGCGGTAAAAATGTCAAAATCTGTTTATAAAATATAAATAAACGTTCCTTTTTTCATTTTTAACTATTCTTTTAAAATCTTGCAGCAGTTTTTTTATTTAAGTTTTAGTAACTAAATGGTGCATGGCAACGGAGAGGTCATATGTCACTAAATGGCTGTATTTCTGCTATATCCATAGATATTGGAAAAATTTTGGATTTAGAAATGATGACACAATACTGCAGAATGTGTGAACAAAAAATTATTAGCGACCATGAATGCTCTAACTACGAAGGGTCATCAGGTAATATGGAAGCTGTTGGGGCATACAGAATTTTTGAGCTTTCAGTATTGAAACGATATTTGCAATACACTGAATATTTTGGTGATGGTGACTGTAAGGCTTTTTTTAAGGGAAAGATGCTTATGGAAAAGACAGTGTTACAAAACTTGAATGTATAGGACATGTTCAGAAAAGAATAGGATCAAGACTGAGAAAACTAAAAAAAATTAAAGGACTCGGTGGAAAAGAAAAATTAACGGATAAATTCATTGATACACTTCAAAATTACTATGGAATTGCCATCCGCAGTAATGTTGGAGATATTGCAAAAATGCAATCTGCTGTCATAGCTGCTTTTTTTCACTGCTGTTCTAGCAGTAGAAATTTGAAGCATGGGCAGTGTCCAGAAGGGCGTGACAGCTGGTGTCGATATCAGCAAGCTATAAGCAATGGCAAAAAATATTCAGAAAAGTCACCAGGTCTTCCTAATTCTGTCATGAAAGCTGTGAAATCCACGTATTTAGAACTCTGTGACAGAGAATTATTAAAAAAATGCTTGCATGGTATGACACAGAACAATAATGAAAGTTTTAACAACGTCTTGTGGTCAAATATACCTAAAGAACATTTTGCGGAGAAGGAAACTTTATTTTTAGGGGCTTATACGGCAGCAATATTATTTAATTCTGGATATAAAGGACTATTGCCTATTTTTAAACATTTGACTTTTCTAATTAATCCTCTGACTTTAAAACTCTATATGGGAATCGATGGTGAACGCATTAAAAAATCAAAGCGTCAATCATTCCCCTCCACTAAATTGACTAGAAAAAAGCTGAAAGCTACAAAAAATCAAAATTAGTTTAAAATGAGGTTAAAGAGGCTTAACATACAAATATGGCGAATTTTGAGGATAAAAAAATAGTAAAAAAAGTTTTTATGGTGCAATAAAATCTTTAAATGTGTTTTCTGGAAAACTATGTTTTTCAATATTTTGATTTACGCTAAATATCACCAACTAAATTCTTTTTAAGATTTTGAAATGAAATTTTGAGAAAATGTTTAAATATGTATTATCTGTGTTATGAACTAAAACCTAATCTCTATTTTCATTTTTAAAAATTTCATTGCTTTTTTTGTAATAAAAAAATGTCTTTTTTTAAAAAAAATGAGTTTTGACACAAAATTTCAAATATTTCAAAAACTCTTCAAAATATTGCAAAGATTTTAGTTCATAACACATATAAGGGTATTATTTATGTCATGTATAAATATTATTGAGCTATATAAATTGGAATTTTTGGTAGGAACTTTACTGTAAGATTATTTTTCACTAAAATTTGACTCAAAATTACCAATATTTCCAAAATTAATTACATTTTTTTAAAAAATTACATTTAGGTTCAAATTTTTATGTCCCATTTTAAATAAAAACATCTTTTGTTTCTGGAAAATTTAAATATTTCAAAAAAAAGTCTCCGAAGGTAGGCACATGCCTTAAATTTTTCCTAATAACGCAAGTATGAATTGAAATTAAAAAATTGTTTATTTATATTACTGGTTTCTTTTGAAATATTTAATGGAATGGGATTATTAAATTCCCACCCAATAATTGGTACGATCAAATAAAACAAGAATCATGAGTACAATTACTTCAAAATTAGCTTAATATGTATAATTCTAGAATTCCATAATTCTAGTGAAGTTCTTTTCAGCATATTTAAAATAAAAATTTATAATCGATGAATGTTCTGTAAAAAGAAAGTATTAAAAATTCATGACATTTTCCATTGTAAAATGTGTCTTAAATACACTCTACAACATGAAAAAAAAAGTTGAATTCAAGCTTCTTATTTAATTTTAATACTTTCATCTAAACTCTTTCTATTGTATATGTTTGAAATAGAAAGAATTCCACCACAATTCAAAATATCCACTACAAATTTAAAAAAAGGGCAAATAAATAATATTTTTCTATTATTTAAATTAATATTAATTACATTTTTAAAAAATTAATTTAAAAGCTTGAGACATTTCGGTTCTGTAACCACTGTAATCAATAAAATACCTTTTATTTTATGAGTCAAAATTGAGAAACCCTTTTTTTAAAAATCTATTTTAAGAATTCCATAGCTAGAATATTTTTAATATTCTTTTCACGAAAGCCATAATAAATTCTACTATAAAGCTTAAATAAATTCCAATGAGATTAATTTAATGAAGAATAAATTATACAAACTTTCCTACGTCTTTAACATCAAAACAAATTTATAAAAAAATGCATCGAAAAATTAAATAAATACACGAGCCCATCTCCGTTTCTTTTTGGAAATAAAATTTAAATTGTATCCTGAGGCCATAACTCCAAGAAACTGATTGGAGTTCGGTTTTCTAAATTAGATCACTTCGTCTTCGTGGCATAGTGGAATCGAATTTTCCATGCATATATGAGCGGGTTGAATTTCCCCCTAGATATTAAAAGCGTCCAAGTATTTCTTCGATGACAGTAGAGCCACATTCTATATCGATTTAATTTCTAGAACTACCACCGCGCCACACAGAACAGAACATAATGTCCAAGAAGAATCTTCTCTTGTGGCAGAACAAGTTTCTACGCCTTAACTACATCAAAGTTTTATAAATTAAATCATATTATCTAGCGAACTTGTTCGTGAAAATTGGATGTAGAATTCATTTTCCCGCGAGGAATTTAAATAAAGGAAGAATTATGTATCATATAATCTATTGGTGGAAGACAAAGGAGATGTTCGGAACTGAAACGAATAATGGAATAATATTTGTTCTTTGTGATGCCATTTGTTATTTACTTAATATTCTCCTTCTCTTGTATTAAAAGAAAGAATCGTTTGGTGGAAAGAAGCTTATTTCCTGATTTTGCGTTCGAAACTTAAAGCCAATTTGTTGAGGAAGAAGTATTTTAAAATAGAATTAAATCGTAAATTTGCATCTTCATTATTTTCTATTTATTCTTAGAAGCATTTTTCTTTTACAAAAGTAATATTCGTTCTTAATGAACGTAATTCTGCAAAATGATAATGTTACTCATTTTTAAGAATGCTTTCAACTATTTTTACCTATGTTTACATTCTGTTGGGTAATTAAGCGGAATTAAGCATTTCTGAAACGCGAATCGAATTCCAAATTATAAAATGTAGTTTGTTCAAAAGTTGACTATAAGATATTTGATATTCGAATGTAAAAATTCTTACAGATTCAGCAAAAGATAAGTTTGTTTACTTATCAGACTGTGTTCAAAATGTATTTCAGTAAAAATGGGAAGGAAAGAGATTGTAGTCAACAAATATGGATTCGAAGAGAAAAGATTATATTTGCAGATCAGTTTATTTTCTTTTCGTATTGTTAATTCAAGCTACACTTTATGTGGAGTTGGTAGAATTTGAAACTCCATTTAAATAAATAGCTTGAGTCAGATTTCCAAATAATGTATGATTTTCTTCATTCTATATCAATCTTCTTTGTTGGCGCAATTTATCTTGATTAAATATGACAAAAATCACTCTGAAAAAAAAAATAGGGATTTTGTGAGGATATCAATATTACGACTAAACAATATCATATAACTGGGGGAAATGGCAAATGCAATTGTTTTAAACATGAATTAAAAGTATTGAACTTAAAACTATTTAATTATAATTGAGTGGCAAATAACAGATTTTAAAAGCGTTCTAATAAAACTTGGCTTATTAATAAAGGGTACCAATGTTACTGGGAATGATTCTTTTTGCTTTCTCGAATGAGTAGTATAGAAAAGTTAAAATAATTAAAACATCTGAACCGAGATTTTGACTTCCTTGAATTCGAAAAGCACGTGGTTTTTTTTTTTTTTTTTTTTTTTTTTTTTGGAAAATATTTGCCTGTTAAAAGTTAACTCAAAAACGCTTTGAGTAGATGGCTGAAATCTGGTACAAGGTCTTTACATCAAATTTTCAAATTTCCATAAGATTTTGAGTAAAATCTGTTTCGATGAAGTCAGTCTGTCTAGCTTTTCTAATATAAATTAACAAGATGAAATGAAGTAAGCTGCACAAATAAAAATCGATATACAGACTTTATCTCTATAATGTAAATACATCTGTGAAATTATGAACCAAATAGAACTGTGTTGATTGTCTGTCTGTCTGTACTTTAAGAATAAGTGAAAATGAAAGTTCAAAATCGCAAGGCCCTAAATATATCAAATTTGGTATGTAATTTTTGATTATAAGTGCAATTTTGTACAAATTTTTGTTTCGTCAAGGATGTGAAAATATATCAAGAACACAAATTCAATTTTTGGATTCTATTAATGCAAAAAAAAGATTAATCACCAAATAATTTGCCAAGGATTAATCTATAGATTCAGTAAAAGGGCTAAATTCATGCCAAAAGTTAATATTTCATAACTATTATACGCCAATGCCTTGTAAAGCGATCTATAGCATGACATGTTTAGTAGAGTGTATGTGAGAAAGTTTTGAGAAGACCATTTTATATTTTCAAAATTTACTAGTCTCGAACCCACAAATTTAAATTTACACAAAAGTTTTCGTTTAATGTGATCACTACATCCTTTAATGGTATAAAGTTTGAAGTAAAAAATTAACTGATTCTTCAACTAAATATTATTGATCGAAGTTGATGGAATTTTTTGTGCTACTTGAAAAAAAAAACACTGAGGGGCAATTTCTTCCATAGCATGGGGTTCACATTTTATTTTGTCTGAATCAGAGTGGTTTGACTTTTTTAAAATGGACAGCTCGGCTGTTGTGTCTGAAATCTTAAACAATCATATGCTATTAGAATCTGTGTTCGAATAGTGATAGCAAAGTCATGGCCATACCTTGACTCTCCTAACCGATTCTCAAAACATCATGTTCTGACGCGATAATTATTGCAAAACACTAGATCTTTCTAAAACCTGCAATTTTATTCGTTGAAACATAATCTAAATAAATTATTAAAGGATGATAAATATTTCGCGATATTATTAGGTTTTTTTGATAGTTTTTTTGTCAAGTCAGAACATGATATTGCTTTAGGAATGAGGTTTTATGGCATCAACAAAAATCCGTAAGCGAAAAAGTAAAAATGTTATTATCTACACGAGTATCTTAAAAAATCAGCTTTTAAAAACGCGTTGCCATTACATTTACAAAGGCTCTGATTAAAAGTATAGGTTATTGACTACAGCAAATAAAACCTAGAAAAATATAATTTTCAGCACGTGATTATATGAAATGAAATAAATATGATATATTTTTAAACAATAAATGCGACTCAAATTTTTTTGGATCGTTTGCGATACTAAAGTGACCAATTCAATGAAAGAATTAAAATGAATAAATATATAATTTAACTTGCACGAGCACGTGGTGCTTGGCCGTTCAAGAAATGATGTTCTGACATGATACAAGGAAATATGCATTCAATTCTTTCATTGAATTAGAAAATTTGGAACTTCAAACAATTATAAAAAACTTTGTAGATTTAAAAAAAAACTCATTTTTAAAAGGCTGACAAAGAACTATGACATTATAGCTGTTATTCCGTCTCAAAATCGAACGAGCTCCAAAACTTTGTTTGCCAGGTAAAAAAATGAAAAATGAAAGTTTAAAGAAAATATCATTATACGTATATAGAGAGAGATAGGGGAGATAGAGACTTAATAGATAAGTCTCGTGGTTGTTTCAAATTGGTTTAAATTAGTTAATGACAAATTAATTAAGATAAACAATGACTCAAAAAATAATACTGTTCTCACATGATACTTGAAATTTACGATATAAGATTTCATTTTTTTTACAATTTAATTT
>JAOUZG010030082.1:1746453-1769373 GCA_026289955.1 Argiope argentata
ATATATATATATATATAGGGAGAGTGAGAGTTAATAGTAGAAATTGAAATTAACAGTAGAAATTGAAATTTTAAAATAAATATTTAAAAGTTAAATATCAGCCAAATACTACACATTTTTTAAATAAGGTTAACTGATTAATATAAAATAATTAAGAGAATATGGATACAAAGACACGAAAAAATCAAAAAAATTAAACAATGAAATTATTACTTATCGACCACTTATTAATTCTGAGATTAAAAAAAAATTTAAAAAATCATTCATGAATTTAAAAAAAATACATACATATCAATATTGGATGAAAATATACAAGTAATACAATAGTTATTTTGATATGTTTTAAAAATCTTAACTTCTTTTTTTAAAAATATGGCACAATTAATTTATTTTTAATCCATGTGGTACATACTATTAATAATAGGTGTTCATTTTATAGACAGAAAGCATATGTAATCCATTCAAATATAACTTCTAGCAATAATCTGTAATTGAAGACAGGATTTTCCTTATGTGGCAAGAGATATGGAGTTAAAATAGCACCTTTGATATTCTTCTTTTTAATTTTTTGTAAACAGCGTTGAAAATTATTTTGGAAATTCAATACATTTTGAAAATCCTGTATTTACCAAAAATATTAAAATTAAAGGCATAAATATTACAAGAATAAATATTGAAAAGATATTGTAAGAAAATCCTAAACACTCTTTTAATAAGTATTTACTTCATTTAGATATTACAAAATTACATTAATTTTAATAAACTATTAGAATTTAACAAACATAAATGAAGAATACAATATTTTAAAATATTTTTTAAGAATGTTTCATTTTCCTTTTAAATTAAAAGCAGCTTCGTAAACATGGAATCAATAACTCCATGAATAACACAAACTTTGAAGAAAAATAACAGTTATATGTATATGTTCATAATTAGACTTTTGAAACAGACTGAAACACTTTGACAGTACTAAGATGACTGCATTCAAGGACAAAATACCATGTGATAATCAGAGCCAATGAACAAAACAGAGTCATTTTGATTTCCATTTCCAGTTAAGGTAGAATAAATATTACCAATATATTTAACATTATGGCAGAAATAATTAATAAAATTACTCAGACAGTGAATAATGCATTCAAGTTAATTTTTAAAATAGATTTCCAAACTGTTAAAAAGTAAGAAATGTTAGAATATAAGATCTAACATACTTTTAATGAATATTATACTTTATAAACCATGTTAAGATTTAGTAATCAAAACTTTTATACTATAGTAATCAATATTTTTATCAAAAATAAAATCATTTCATTTCCATTGATTAGTCAAAGATTAGATTCATAACTTCACTAAGTGATAAAATATTACAAATTCACAACATATAAATTCTAAATATGGCAAATTCAATTTCTATTGCTAAAGTTATATTCAAATAAAATGTTTACATAACTCATTTATTTTATTGAAAACCAAAAATAATTAATTATTTAGTTATGTTTAAGAGAAATAGTTCAGGAGCTGAAAAATTCAAGGAATAGAACATGCAAAAATGTATCCTAACAAATTGAGAATCAAGTATATATGCATAAATATAATTTCCTGGTTAGAGGAAAAGCTAATTAATCTCTATGTAATTTTTTTAAATAATAGTTAATAAGCTTACCTGTCTACAGAATCTCTCAATAATAAGGCATAGCTTAAAGTTCTTTCACAAGACAGAGTAGGATCTGCTTCATTGTTATTAACATGAGCTCTGACTTCCCATTCCATGTTAAATGCAGAGAATCGAAAGGTTTCAAATCGAATAAAGAATTCATCTGTACGGTAAGGTCCAAGGAATTGCAAATCTGAAAGTACATTTAATAAAAGTTTATTTACAGGAAATATGCACTTAATATGGGATTATCCTAAAATATCTGGGGTTAGGAAGAGAATTTAAAAGTAGAAGCAACCCATATTAGTAGGTATGGTAGAAATAGATTGCAGATAACAGATTGGTGTGGCAAAGAGTACTGTTGAATTATAAAGTAAACAGACACAGTGATTAGCATCTAAGATATAATCTTTAACAGATTTAATATTCATAGCATTTCTTTTATCTAAAGATCATGATTTATAATAATTGAACCAAGGACAGTAAAAATCTAAAAGTAATCTGTCAGCCAGAATAGGAAATGTGAACGAAATGCCTAAAGCAATTATTAGGATATGTAAATCATGACATTGTTAACAAATAACTTGTATTATTATTTCTTAGTTATTTCAAATATCTATTGAAAAGAGAGTAGAGTACATATGTAGTATGCTATCGATCCACCACCAAAGAACCAAACATGCCAAATTTCATTTTGGTTACCAAAAATTCTTTTAATGCTATTGAATACAAGGCTAATTTTGGATCATAAGGAATCTAATGATGACTATTTTCTGATTTGGTGAAAATGGTCGATGAGATAATAAGTATGCACCAAGATCAGTTACTAAAATATGATTTTGCTAATAGTTTTTCTTAGCTCCCGACTGCTGATTATTACTATCCATACCATACTTACATTCATCATTTTCTTTTATATTTTTATAAAATCTTGCAAAGTATAGTGCTCTTAAAAAAACTGCTTTTACATCTTAGCCAGATATTTTAGAATTTTTCTATGAAAGAAATAAATCTCACTTTTGATGTAAAGTAGAATAAATTATATCTAACCATTGCATGCAATTTTTTCAAACGATAAGTAATCGCACAAGTGGTTTCGTCCATTAGACTTCACAGGCAAAAACATATTTGGAATTGCTTGCTTTATTTCTGTGCCATCCTTTGTTGGTTGTAAACATTTTTTCTCATGTTCAGCCTTCTTCTTAAAAGGTCCACCCCATGGACATCCAATACGATAGTAGCAGCACCATGTATATCTAAAAAAAAAGGGGTAATTACAAATAAAGTTAATTTGAACTTTTGGATTTCAATGAAATTCCGAAATTATGAAAACAATTTATTTATACATAGTATTAAATGAAATCTCCTAAAAACATCTATATTTGAAACAGAAAAACTCGAAAAATACTGGAGAATATTGGGGATACAAAATTCCATTTTGTAGGCCCCTTATTGGGAAGAGTTTTAGTATATAGGTCATATCAAAATAAAAAGTTATATACTTGAAATTTTAATTAATTTCCTACAATGATTTGTGCATGCGTTAAGTAACAATATCTGTTCTTTGCACTAATCCACGCTTGTGCAATAGAAAGATCTGTGATATGCATAGGTGATACATCTTATAGCTTACATATGATTTTAAACAGTGATTCAAAAATTAAGTCCAAAAAATAATTGATATTGGAGATATTTGTACCATTTTGTTGGGTATTTACAGGGAAAACTTTTGGTATGTTGAAGTCATATCAAAATTAAAAAAGTTGTATAAATATGATTTTAATTATTTTCTTGATAAAGCTCATCAACAAACATTTCACACAGCTAGAATCGACTTAAGTGAAAAATGTGTTTCTCATTTACAACTTTATGTGGTACTTTTTAGAGTTGCATCCAAATAAAATCTTTTTGTCTTGGCACCAGGATAAAAAAAATAGCCAAAATAATTTACACAAAAATATTATAAACCAATAATGAATTTTATTTTCATATCAAATTATACAGAATTGATAAACAAATATGGAACAGAGGGCACAATGACTTATTTGTGTATTTTTAAATAGCTTTTCTATTGTATATTTTTAGTAAATTGTTTTGTATATGAACATGATGTATTTTTACCATTTTAACAGTGTAAATATTTCTGAATGTGTGCCATAAAAAAACTGCTTTGTAGTTATTTTTTGATAATTTCTACATATATTTTTGTTTGTTGTGTAACATGCCCATGTCATAGCAAGTGGTGGCTATATTTAAGTTTAAAGCTAATATTTCTTCCTGGAAGTTACTTAGTGAAAAATGCTGTTTATGTTCTGCTAGTTTTAATTTAAAAAACAAATATGGTTAACCATTTGTTCAGTAATTAAACAGTAAAGTCCAAATTTTCATAATAGTTCATAATAATATTCTATTAGATTAAATTTTTTTACCTTAATTCCATCAAATAAATTTTCCAATTGCCCCAAAATAAAAATTAAATCTTAAATTGAAACTTCAATTTATAACAATTAAATAAGAAACTTTATTAAAAATTGTCATTTAACAAATTTTCATGAAATGTTTTAAAACTCAAATAGTTTTTTTAATAACTTTAACATACTATGAAGAATCTGAAGATAAACAATTCCATTCCTATAATATTCTTCAATGTGACCCTAATTTAGAGTTATAACTCGTAGTTTAAGAGTCCCTGGTATAATAAATACAGCAAAATATCGTTAAAAAAAGTAAATAATCAATACGTTTATGTATAAACTATATTTTTATATAAAAAATATTACATTATACATCTAAAAAAATTCAATTTTGTTTTAACCTTCTTTTCCTGATAGAAAATGATAGATCTTATGAAACTGCATATTTGAAAAATGTTTGTTTCCTTATCTTTATAGCCAAAATCTATTTTCAAGCATTACTGTCAAATTACTGGTAACATACTAAAAGCTGATAGCAACTCGTCTGATACAACTCTTTAATTTACCAAAACCAACAATGGTCTTCATTGCATCATACTTGACAATAAAATGAGGACATACCAAATAGTAAATTTAAATTTTTTTTACTATCTATAAATTCATAAAAAATATTCAAAATATAAATTTTTGCAAAAGTATATTTTTTTATGAATAAATAATTACTTCAAAGCTCTATTTTAAGAAATATTCCAACGTATTTTTTGACATGTGCAATGTATGTAATATTCAGTCTATATGGTATGCAAGATGTATGTAAAATTTCACTTAAAAATACATGCCACCAAATTTTTGTCATAGTTCATATCAATTGTAAAGTGCACAATTTTCATCTATTTCTTTCAGAGAAATGATTAGAAACTATACAGAAAAACTTATGTCAGCTATGGCTCTGTATTTGAGCTTTCTGTATTTTTTACCATGAATATAAAATAGAATTGACTGTTACAAAACTAACTACCAGCTAACAGGTTCTCCCTCTCGTGTTGTTATTTAGTGTGTGTGTGCATGTATGCATGCATGAATTGAATAGCCTTACATATATAATGATGAATTGCAAGATTTTGAAAAGTGAGCAGGATTCTTTAAAATGTATTGCCTAATCATACTGGAGTATATATATTAAAAAAGTATAGATAGACATTTGGAATAAAATAAGTACATTTCTTCTCATTTTTGGGTTCATACTTTCAAAATATAAAATAGAATTGATATTCTATTTTATATTCTGAAAAATGTAGAAATGACTATAGAGTCTTTAAAGGAAAACTTCTAAAAAACAGAAATTTTTTAACAAAAATAAGAAAAATCTGATAATCGTCATTACTTCTTAAAATATAAGGTTTTATAACAAATAATCAGCACTTGTTTATTTTTTCACTTCCTTGATAAATCGTCAAAGGATACAAGCCATGTGTGTATACAAAGCTAGAAAACAGAAATTTCATTGGCCAAGATCTGTCTTTTATTTTTTTCTAACTTTTAATCTCTGTTCATAATTTTTGTCTTTCATAAAAACTTTTTAAGTTTTGAAATGTCCTCTCTCTGTCCCATCAGTCATATAAAACAAAACAAAGGCCTAAACAAAATAAATGCCCATTTGAAAACTTATCTAACGCACTTCTACCACAAAATGGTTTTACTTATACGAAAGCTACACACACATATATGAGCATATTTTGCATGAATGGGGGAAAAAATAATAATAACTTTCACTAATGTGTAGCCATCACGATGATAAAAGTTCCAGCTTAAATATAATTTAACTGTTACTGAGAATTAAATCTTGGGAAGTATAATTTTTAGCACATCTGTGCATGAAATTAAATAAATATAAAACATGATATTCTTTGAGAAGTAAATACAAGTATTTTTTATTATCTTTCACAATACCTATATTACTGATTCAATTCAAGTTTTATTCAATGGTTAATATGGTTTAAAATGTACAAGATATCTACTCTAATTGCATCCTAACAGCTACTTTGCTGAATCTTCAGTTAAAGAATATATCTACTAACCAATGGTCTAAGTGAAATAAATTATAATATTTTAAATTTTTACATAAATCTTGTGCCCTGTGAGCCAGGACAGGAACTAGTCTAGACACCTGCTACTGATCTCCTATTCTGTTATTAGCTTGGTGGCCAGTCAAAGAAGATTTAAGTTAGACAACAGGACAGTAATGGTGCTTTAGAATTATCACACTTGATATTGCATAGAGCAATTACGTACTTTTAATATTTAAAGAAAACACTTGACATGATGGAAGAAAACTTTTCAAAAACTAACTAAAAAAACTAACAGTTAAAACTAAAAAGTTTTAAAAAATCAACTGAGCAGAATTTGTTTCATTGTTTAATGCAGCCTGATGTTTTTATCATAATGTAAAGATGCAATCCTCTTAGCAAAATCTTGATACCTTATACATATAAGAGTTTAGAGATCTTAGTATAATCTGAAAATTGTCAAATAACACTATGTGGTATAAACAACTACTACTTTATATGTTACTATTCGCCTTTGGCGACCATCGGTTCGCCAGTATTAATGATCACTAAAATTTTCATATATTTTATGTACCTGTGTCTCATAACAGTTTTTTCACCAAAATATTTTTAAACCAAACAAATTTTAATGGTCATATAATTCATTTATAGTATAATTTAGTATTATTTTCTTCAGATGTTCTGTTCATTGTACTACTACTCGTCTTTCTCTATCTATTTGTTCCAGGATTGTTCTGGAATTGCTATTTTACTTAAATGGTGGAGGGAAAGGTCTAAAATTATAGGTTTTTATAGAATAATGAGGTTGAAATTTTCATAAATGTAAACACACTAAACAAAGGCACAATTGGTTTTTAAAAGATGCAAAAGTTTAAAAACAACTTGGAAAATGCCGCACATAGAGGAAATAATGGTGACACACACAAACTTCTTTTATTTTATTATTTATTTATTTTTTTGATTTCTGCAATGCCCCGCCCCTGCATAAGAGCAATTATTTTCTTGCTTTTTTTTTAACTTTCCGTAATCTATAAATGAAAACCAACTGACTATGTGTATTTTTTTTCTCAAAAAGTCATTACTTCCTGTTGTGTTACTCATTCTTGTGGGGGTGGTGGAAATCAAGATTTTTAGAGGGAAAGTAAAAAAAGTGTCATTTTAACTATTTTCCTCGTAGTTTCTTTCATTTTTTCTCTCCATAAGAACCATCCTCGTGTCTTAACGAAAATATTTTTTATAAATTAGCCGAATTGGTCGAGCCGTTCTCTAGTTTTGCGCTTAGCAACAAATTTCGCTATCCATTTTTATTAATATAGATTGCTAAATTGAATTGGTAGAACAAAAGAAAATTATTTTTAAAAGATAAGAATTTTAAAACAAACCTTTCTTGGCATAGCTGATTGTCATGAACATCCTGTAAGCAACGAGGAATTTTTATTGAGCAATTTGGGCATGTCATAGGCATTTCTGCGACAGCTTTTTCCACAACAAGGTTACGAACACATACTTCTTTATTGATTACTGTCCGGCAAGTAGGACACACAGATGGTACCAATTTTAAATGGGCATCAGCAAGAAGATGATTAAAACATTCAGAGCACATCAAATGTCCATTTCTACACTAAAATAAAATAAATTATCTCAATCATAAAAATAAGTATTTAGAATAATATATCATTTTCCACTTCATTGAATAAACATAATCAACAAGCTGTTTCAACTCTTCGAAGTTCTCAGTATGTATGAAAGGAAAAGAAATGTATCTATAAAGTATTAATACTTTCATAATAAAATTACTTAATTAAGTAATTTTATTATGAAAATCTAAAAAACCTAATTATGTGTTAAGGTATGAATAAACCAATATGAATGATCTCTTCAAAATTATCTGATATAAATAATGTTATTACCCTTTCCCTCCACAAAGAAAACTGAAAATTAAGCAAAGCCATGTACACAAGTCATCTAACCAAGAGAAAACTTAACACAAAACTACAATTAAAATAACACATTGAATTTCATTTATCTAAGTATTGAACTTATGAAGAATTAGGAAGGATGGAATGAAGGTATGTTCTTAGGTGTATGCTCTAGAAATGTAGTTCTTAGCTTTTGCTGGGTTAAACAGAATCAAAAGTCATGAATATCACAAAATATGAAGTATTACATTTGCATATGTATGAAAGTACAAATAGATGGTCAATACTTTGATGAATTTGACTCAAAAATCTGATATAAACCTATAATTTAAAACTTTGTACAAATAACTGTACATATAATGGTTTACATTTTATATTTATTGTGTTCCTCTGTCGTCAAAGAGGAAGATCAAATTTTGTAAGCATAAATTGTCCTTAAAATTTGATAGAAGCCAATACATATGGTGTAAAGAGTATAATTCTAATTTCATCTGTCTTACTCAATGTTTTTTAGGTTTTTTATTTCACAAGTCCAAAAAATGTCTTTTTAACATACAGGAACGTCTAAAATGCAAAAACCTCTGAAAGTCTCAAATTTTAATTTGTTTTGATGATAATACTTAATACACACAAAAAAGAGCAAAATAATAGTATAAAAATCATAATCCTTCAAACACAATAATGAAAATATTATAATTTAATATGCAGTTGATTAAATCCATTCTCACATTTTTAACCTTTTAGACTGATTTTAACTAATGTGCATTAAAAGAATAATGCATTTATTTATTTATTTTAATATATTTCTATACACTTTTATAAAAAAGTAAAAATATAAGAAAATGCTATCTGCAACATGAATTTAAAGAGAAGCTAAGAAACAGTTTTAATAAAGGAAAGTGCTTTTCAAAAAACAAATGTAATATTTTGAAAAAAAAATTAAATTATCTGGTAGCATAAATTTTAAAAATAAGCGATCATCATCAAAAATAACAATCGTACCTGAAAAACTGCACATTTTGGCAAATCTAAACAAACAGCACAGCATAAAATTCCGTGTAGCCGTTCTTCAAGGGGTTCTTCGTCGTCGTTTGATTTGAATTTTTTAGCTCTAGATTCAGTCACATCTTGTTCTTCAGATGGACTTGTAGTGCCAGAATCATTTGTTGTTAACTGTGCATTGTCATCCGCCATTATTTGTGTATTATACAACAAATAAACTCGATTTTCTTTTTAATAAATATTACGCAGATTCGTACAAATATCAGAATGCAATGAGTATTTTATAACGCAATATAACATATGTGAATAAATTCATTCACTGATAATAAAACACACAAATCTCATTTCTTTTTTTCCCCAGACGCTACCAAAATTTTCTTTTCTGTCAGTCCCAAAAACTCTTGTTTATAATGTAAGAAAACCTTACAGGATCTGGCACTCTCGAATCAAATCTGACCGATTGAATCCAATTCGAATACTATGTTGAGTTTCGATTTTGCAATAATTAATCAAAGGCTTTAAAAAAAATGAGACATAATAAATTAAAAATCACTAGAAACATCACCCTTAATAGTATATTCTTTGAATGATTACTAAATATTTTTTTTCAAATATTTACCAATTCCATTGACATTTAGCTATGGTAGCTAGAAGATTAGTTTCTTCGGATTAGACGAGACAAACTTTGATGATTTCCTATTAGTAACTGCAACTTTCACTCTATGTTTATAACTTGTCTTCGTAAAACGTGATGGCAAGTAATTTTTGAAAATTTATTTAAATCGTATTATTCAAAATGTTAATTGTTATTAGATTTTTGTGAAGCTAATGATTTTGTTCCATGATTTATAGGTATGAATCGTTAAAAAGTTATTTTAAAGAATGTTATAAAAAATGTTAATAACTTATTGTTAAAATTTTAATTATATATTTAAAAAAAAAACTTGTTTTTCTGCTTATTCTTGCATTCAATTTTTTTTTCACAAAGATCATTATGCCACACAAGGAAGTTATTCATTGTCTCAATCCTATGTGACAAATTTTGAAAGAATAATAAAATATTTTTATTTCCTTTTCTCTGAACTAATGAATTTTGACATCTGTTTCTTCCAATGTTCTATCTCCTTCTACCCAAGAATCAGTTCCCTGTTAGTTTTGTTTTACAAGACTAGAAAGATCTCATATCATATGATATTAAGAACCAAGTTTTTGGTCAACTCTATATATGCTTTATCTGAAACTAGAAAGAAAAAAATATATGGATTCTTGTATTAGAAAATGTTCTATAAAAGGCCTATAATACTAATTTTTTTTTGTATCTTCTAAATTTTGAATATCTTCTAAATGAATGTGATTAAATTTTAGATAAGTTAAATAAACATATTAATGTTTAAGAACTGAAGGAAGAATAAGAATTGAAAGAAGATTTCATTATATTTATTTTTCAATTGGAGCAATTTGGGAAAATTTATTTGTATTGTGCTTGTTTGTGATGTTTATACAATTTAATGAATATTCTGAAGAGCTCATTTTAACTTTAGATTGAATTGTTTGCAAATAATGTGTTCCTGGAAATTAAAATTTTTAAAATTATGTTTAAAATACTTTGTTTAAAAATGATTTGTGTAACTTCATGTATGCCCTGTTTTAATAAAACTTATAAATTTTTTAATGAATTAAACAATTCTCAACATTTTCGCATTTAATATAACTGTTTCAAGTAATTTTGGGTTCTTTTTTACAGGCTCTGGAACAAGTTTATATATAATGAAAAAAAATGGAAGATTATGATGATATATTATCTGATAACTCTGACAATGAAGAAGCTAATTATAGTGATCATATAAGTAGTGATATTGAAGCTGAACTATATAGTTTGGTACATCATGATACTCAAGATAATTCTATTTCTCCTCAAGACAAAACTGATTTTGTTGAAAGCAATTCAGTTTCTCTGGAACACAAATCTGCTTGCATAAAAAATAGTTCTAATTTATTTCAAAACAGCAAGGATCCAACTGATGATAATTCTGCATTAGTACTTCCAACTAATTCATTTACAGCTGAAGATACTATAAATTCAATCAAGAAATTAAAAAATACAATCAAAAAGAGCACTCAGAATTACAGTTCTATTAAAAATAATCATGCTGATTTCTTTTGTTCCGATGCAATTTTAAATAATAATTTATACACGAGTTTTGAGAGTCCAGTTTGGAAACAGAGCACTCATAACAATCTCATGCGAAATAAAAATTCAAGAAGCAATGCAGCTGAAAGGCCTACCAAGCGAAAATCTGATGTAGTATCTGAAATTTTAGGAAATATTCAATTAAAAAGGAACAGAAAATCTAAATCAATACAGAATAAAGATAGTGTAAGTAAACAAAAGGAAAATAGTCGTAATAATAATTCTATAATATCTGAAACAGATTCGTTTGTTGAAGTTATTGATAGTTCCAGCGATAGTGATAGTGACAGCAGCATTGTTTTTCTTGAACCTGATCAGACAAGTCTTCAAACAAATATAGCAAAAGAAACAGTTGTTTTAAGTTCAGATTCTGAAAGTTCTGATTCATCTATAGAGAGAAATCTATCTCAAGTTTGTCGAAAAAAACAGACTAAAGTATCAATTGCAGGTCTTAGTCCAACAATTAAAGGTATTTAAAATTACCAAATGGATATTTGATTATTCGTATTTTAAATATATTCAAAGGAATTTTTTCTCTGCAATGGTGTAAGGTTTCCCTCCCCCGCCTTATTTTCAAAGCAACAATTATGACCAAGCACAACTCATTAAAATTGTAGCTAATTAAAATGCTAATTATTCTATTTAAAAAAGGAGTCCTTGTGTATTTACTGAATGTTCTTGGTGAACATTAGTTACAGATGAGACTTAGGCTTTTTTTCTTCTTTTTTTTTTTTTTTTATGATTTATCTCTGGCATGGGGTTAATATACAAGTATTTAAGTCTGCTGTTAAATTCATTTCAAATAGGCATGCATTGTGTTTAGATCCAAATGAAATTAATGTTCCTTATTTCAATTGCTAATAATACTTTCATTTTCACCAAACTTAATGGAAAAATTTCTTAAGAAAATATTCAACGCAAATTTGTTATACATATTTATCCATATTTTATTCAAGACGGTACAAAAGAAATAAATTTAAAATATTGAAAGTTCAATTTTTTAGAAGTTAAAATTATAGTAGATAAATTTCGTTTCATTTATCAGAAAGATAATAGTAGCAATTTCTTTAAAAATATATAATATAAATTCTATGTTTAAACAAAATTTCTTACTTATGACTGTATTTCCTAATGGAAATACAGTCATTATAATAAATTGTTCTCTATTAAGCAACAATAGAATCATATTTTGTACATTTGGAATCAAGTATGACTTACATAAATTTATATTACTTCATGTATATATTTTGATATTTTTTGTCTATTATATAAAGATAGCAATGGCCTCTTTTGCTACTTATACCTATTGGGTTCTGTGTTTTGCTGTTAGAATTTTCAAAATCTTCTAATGATTCTTGTGCACTTTCCACTAATTTATTGACAACTTCTGGGTATGGGAACACTTCTCTTCTATTATTATGATTTTATATTAATGCCATACCTAAAGCCTTAACAAAGATCATATTTTGCTTGTTTTTTAGGTATAAAATGTTTGAATAATTTTTTTTTTCTTAATGAAACTAACTCTATTAACAATTACATATGTGCTGGGATTAAATTTTTTAGCAGTATAGTGACCTATATATTTCATAAGTCTGCAATAACTGCAAGTTTATTTTTTACAAGAACATATTTCTCAATCATCAAATAACAAAGATCTTGATGTATGAAATATCTTTTCAATCTTTTCATGAATCTGAAAACAACTCACTGTTTCTCTGTATCTCGCAAACTTTCTATACATTCATCATAGAATTTGAATGTTGTAGCAAGTGAAAGTAAACCTATAAAGACACTGAATTCAGTATTATTCTTTCCACTTCTACTTATCTCCAAACACACGTTTTCCTTTTGTATTTGAATCCACAATGGCAATTTTCTAGGTGTCTTTTGTAATAAATAACGTAAATGGAAATAACTCATCAATTCTTGAAATGGTATGTCTTATACCTTTCGGGTATAAGATTCAAAGCATATTTACTTGCTTTCAAAAAATGTATTATTTCATATTGAATTGTTTTATTTTTGGCCAAATAGATGCTAGTCAGAAATTTAATTTATTTTGAATTATCACTAACATTCAATGATAATTTAGAAATTTAATTTTCTAATTCTGAAATAACTTCTTCACCATCTGAAGCAAACAGTAATATACTATGAATTTCTTCTTCTAATATAGATCTGTCCATTATTGATTATTAAAATAAAATAATCATTGTTATGAATTAGAATTGGTATAAAATTACTAATTACGCAAATTTTTTGGCCAATATCATAATTAAAGGATTTCAAAAGGAAATCTGTTTTTTTTTTAAAAGAATTTTAAAACAATCCTTATTAGTTATGAATTTATGTCTCTCCTGATAGTTTAAGAAAAAGGTTTGAACGAATTTCTACTGATTCTAAACAGTTATATGTAGACTTTTTTTCATCAATATACATTACCAGGAATATATTGTGACCATAAAATATTATAAACATACATATTATGATATTTTCTATTCTTAATTAGTTTCCTAATCCATTGCTCACTTTTCAATTTGAACTACATAATCTCTAGAAAACTAATGCCTATGCATATAGAAAAAGACTTAGATTTTGATTTCAATAAAAAATAATTAGAAAAACCTCTTTACATACATATAACTATATTTATAAATATATATAACTATATTTATAAATATATATATCCTCATATTCATATATATAACTATATTTATAAATATATATATCCTCCTTATTACAGTAGAAAAAGCATCAAATATTAGAGTGCAAAAGGACCTGAACACAATGTATGTTTGTTTGTTTTTAATAGGTTAAGTTACAATCACAATAATAGAAAAGTATATTTTACAAAATAAACTGAGCACATTCATGTAGCCTCAACATAAAGCAATATTTATTTATTTCTAATTTTAGTACAAAATTGAATGATTTTGGGGTCAAAATAGATCTCAATATAGCAGTATGATTTAAAATGATAGCAAAATCATGAAAGTAAAAAAAAAAAAATAGTTTTCATATCAATTCTTTACTATTATTCTGAATTTATAATAAAATATTTATATTGGTTTATTGCCATAGTATAATATATTATTACTATTTTATTGCTATTGAACATTACTAAAAAATTTTTAGCATAATGATCTACTAAACTTATATTTTTAATTGTAGTGTAGGGTAATCTGTAGCTAGTTAACTATTGGCTTTTCAGTGTGAAAATAACATTGTCAGTCCAATATTTATTACTTGATAATATTTATGAAAAAATTGGAAAGAACTAATAATTATATAATTATAAAGTATTTCAATAGTTTGATGTCTTCTGAAAATGTGTGCTTTAAAAATGGCTACTTGTTTAATACATTTCATTTTTTACCTCCAAATTTTGTTTTAAAGTAAATTTACTCTTCAAAAATTAAATAATATTATTGCAGATTATAGAACATTGTTCTTCATTACCATTTGGATGTGAAATATTGCTTATCTCATTAAACAAAAATAGTAGTAAATTTTTAGGTATAAAAAAATTCCCTTTGGAAACTTTTTTAATGTTAATTTTGTGAATAATTTAGTGAATAGCAGTTGAACTTTTGAAAATTCCATTGATTTCTTTAACCATTTTTATCTTGCTAGTTATATAATACTTATTAAAAAGTATATAGTAACCTTATTTCACATATTCTAGAAACCTATATGATGTAAAAGGGACATAAATCTCTGCCTATAATATCTGTTAAAATAATACTAGTTTAATGCTAGAAATTCTATTAATTCACAATCCAGATTTTAATTTAATAAAGGAAAAATTGTCACTTTAATACATACCCTCTAACAATTACAGAATTTCCATAATTGCTACCGAAATTAGATGAAAATTATAAAAATGCTTTTATATAGTGAGAAACTATAGAAAATTACAAAAAAAGGCTGATTACCCTCTTCCCAAATCCTTGCTCATAGAAATGCTGATGGTTAGTAAAAAAAAAAAATGTTTGGCATTTTTGAAAATAATTGTTGCATTTTGTTTCTGTATGAATGCAAAAAACTGGAATCACACCTCATTACAAAATGCATATGGGAGTTTATTGTGGTGTCAACCTGAGCAATGATAATTTTTTAAAAATATGAATGCTTGCTATTTAATAAAAAAATATAAAAATAGCTGACAAATAGTGTTAATTTGTTTGATTAAAAAATTGTATTGTGTGTGTTTTGCGAGAAATCATTTCCCTTATTTCTTTAGACTATAATAAATATCCTCCAAATACTTTTTATTATTGTTTTAATTAATTAAAATTCTTTAAAATATCAATTCAATAATTTGTGAATATTTGTTATAAGTTATATATCTGTAAGAGGTGTTCTGGTTGCTGGGATATCAATGTTGGAGGATATCTATTTTTAATTTATCTTGCTATTCATGCTAAATTTTTAAGTGTTTTGATTAGAAAAATGTAATTTTTTTTTCCTGGAACTTCATCTCTCATGATAATAATAATAACAGTGGTCTGTATGTAAAGCTAACTTTGGAATTGGAAAGTTCCAAGTTCAGAACTGTTTTACCAAAAATCCACTTTATTTGTGATATTAGTCTTTTATAAATTTGATATTAAAAGGCAGATATATTTCTACTTGTATGGTATTAAACTTTGAAAAGAGATTTAGGGTAAGTAATTTTCTTCCTGATCTGATCATGATTTAGTTCCATCCTATAATAATCCTCATGTTACTTAACATTAAAACATCTAAACTGAACCAGCTCGTAAACTATCTAAACTTAACAACAATTTATTTTTTTAATTTAATTTTTTAAGTTTTGTTTTGCAAAATTATGTAGTAGAATATAAATCATTTATTATAAACTTAAAACATCTTTTCTATTTTATTTATAAAATATCACTCTTTTACTCCATTATTATTGTGTTCTCAGTTATATCAAAATAGAACTAGAATGAAACTATTTATATGATTTTAATATAGCTCAATTTTTTTAATTATGAAATTATTCTTTATGTGTCACTGTATGAATTAAGTTTCAAGTTGAGCCTGTTGAGTGTGGGAAAGCTTCTCAAAAATGTTATCATTATTTATCAATCAGTAAAAATCTTTGTGTGTGTGTGATTTATTACAAATTTCTCTCATGTAATATTTCTGAAATTTATGCTTTTTTTTTCCTTAGATCCATGGCATATCAATTCTGAGGATAAATTTCGCATTAGGAAACAGTCCAATCGATATCATGAAAATGCACTTATAACTTGTACTAATTGCCAATTAAAAGGACATAGTGCAAAATTTTGCTCTGCTCCAAAAGTAAGTTTTATCAATTATCAGAAAAATTTGCTATTTTAAAATTTACAATTATTTGTCTTATTTTCTATTAAATAAATCTATGATCTGATTTGGATTTTAAATGCAACTTTGTGTGTATTAAAGTATATTTATCTGCAAGTATCCTGAAACATTCTACTATTAATTCTTTAATGGTAAGTATTGATAAAAATTTATAATATTGCTTACCTATGCATTAAGTCTTCTGGAAATAGAGATAATTTTAGAAATATAGTAAAGGATGCCAAATCATTGACATCTGAATTCAGCAAGGAATTTGTGCAAAGATGAAGGGTGAAAAATATTTGAAAATGACTATTAAGACTTGAAATTTTGACATATTTTCAATTACACTCATTATCCTGTCACATGAACTATAAAAATGCAGAATTAATTCAGATGTCATAGTAGAATTCTTTATAAATATAGATATCTTCCTGAGAATATATGATCTGGTATTTGAATTTTTTTATTGGTGAATAGTAAATTTAGAGCAATAGAAATGATAAATAATTCTTTTCTTGTAATATTTTTTGTCTGATTCATTATCTTATTTTTAAATGTAAAGAGGACTTTTGAAACCAAAATTATTGCATTGATTAATCTTAAAAGTTAGTTTTAAAATGTTTGTTTGCTTAGTGCTTGTATTGAAACTGATTTCTTATTTTGTTATAATTCTAAATGTAATTAATTTTTTCCTTTACTTTGAAAAATTAAACCTGATTACAATTTTAACATGTTTACTGCCATTTCCCATTCTTCATATTCACTCCATTCATCTAATCAGATTAATCCTTCTTTATTATTTCTTAACCACCATTTTAATGAGGTCAGTTTAATTAGGTAAAGGATATAGTAGAATTAGATATTATATGTGATTCACTGGTTAGCCATGAATTAGTCTGAAACCTGTCTATAAAGTTTAAAAGACTTCCTCGTGTTTATTTTCTTCTCAATTTTTCTGCCTATTTCTACTTCCTACAATATTATTTAATGAAAAATTGAATGTGACATATAAGAAATGTAAAAATCGTCTGTTGCAACTGATTCAGAACTAAAGATTTAATTTGAAAAAGACAATGTTCACTGCAAAAATAACTCATGCTAAGTTTTTAAAAGGTTCTTTACTGACCTAATTGTCATAGAGAAGTATCATCAAACAGAGTTTGTGAGAGTGACCATGAAATTCCATGTTTTTTTTTAAATTAAATTTAGAATAAGCACCAATCTATGTTTTAATGTAAATTGGGTCTACTATGTGAAAAGTTATTGAGAAAAATTCTATCAATTGCATAATAATAATACTTTATGATAATAATTATTTACAAATAATATAAATACAGATTTTCAGTAATGGTATAGAAAATTTGGATACATATTCATTAACTTTTAACAGTTATGCATGTCATCCAGTAATTGGATTTCTATCTGAATGTCACATTTAAGAATATTAACATTCATTCCAAAATTATTAATAAAATATGAAGTAAAAGAATCTAATTATTATTTTATCTTTAATCATATGTTTTTCGGGAATAAATGATTTTCCTTCTTTTTTTTTTTTTTATTTTTCAAGTATAAATTTGTGCAAAAAAGCATTTTTCTTCTTTATATATATAAGAAAGTTATTCAATTACAATTTTGGAATTTTACCACATACATGTGGGAAATTAAAATAATATGAGTGAAAAACTTTGGAAAAAATTCATATACATAAAAATTAGTTTTTTTAAAAAAGTTTTGTTGCATTTATATATATCCATCTAAATTTTTATAGTATTTAGTTTTCTTGTTTTACTTATAAACTTCCAGTACCAGGTGTTTTTTTTCTTCCCATCTTTGCTTTTTGCATATTAATATTTGCATCTATAAATATAATGTGTTATTTGCTTTGATTTTTAAATCATTTAATTTATGTATTTGCAGTTATGAATATTTTTTGCAATAATTTTTTATAGAATATTATATACCTTTTTATTTACAGGCTGTAAAATGCTTCTTTTGCGGTGATTATCATTCAGGATCAGATTGCAAAAACAAGATCTGCACTAAGTGTTTTCAACTAGGCCATGACCGTAAACGTTGTTATAATCATTATATTGACACCTGTGAATTGTGTCGCATGCGAGGTCACTCAGAAAGGGTAATTTATGTTTATATATTTTATAATGTGCATTTTTCATCCTTAATAATGAATTTAAATAAACACATTAGAGAAATATTGTTTAGCAGAACAAGAAATATCTAATTTACAAAAACGTATTTAAAAATGGTGTATCTCTAAATCAACAAAGAAGGGTTTTTATTTAATTTTATTTTCTGTGGATGTTTCTTTACTTCAATCTTGGAAAGTTTTATTTGTACTTGAATTTGAGAAAATAATAGTCTGTATTTAACATTTATTCATTAGCCATTATACAAAATAAATAAGGCAATAGAATGATTTGAAATAACCTGTAGAAAACATGTTAGGCCTTATTCATTTGGTGGTGGAAAAATGAGGATTTTTGGCGATAAAGTTTTTAATAAATAAAATTATTAACTTGAATAAAAATTTGTCTATGTTCTTCTGTAGGCTATAATCTGTCTCTGTGCTAAATTTCATCCAATTTCATTCAGCCGTTCTTGCGTGATTGACTAGCATCATCCATCCAAACTTTCATATCTATAATAGTATTATAGATTATTGTGTATGAGTATATATATATATATATATAAACAAAGGGACATTTTTTTTTCCTTACAGAATTGTCCTGATTTGTGGAGAAGATACCATTTGACTGTAAGTCATTAATCTTTTTATTTACAAACTTTTTATTACAAGCTTTGTATTTACAATTAATCTTTTTATTTAAAGTTTCAAATTTTTAAGAGTGGTCAAACATACATTCTCTGCTATAGTAGTATTTTTATATAGAAATTCACTTTCGGACTTCTTTCATTTTATTAACTGCTTTCATGATATTACATCTTGATATCATTTTTTATATATTTTTTAACAGCATTTAAAAAACTAAAACAAGTGCAGATTTTTATTTTTAAAAAAAGGATAATTTTTTTTCTCAAAAATTTTATTTTTAGCTCTTATGTTTTGTTTATTTTTGCTCTAAAGTCTGAAAACTGCATTCTTGAATAGTCCTTCAGTAGGATTTAATGAGGAAATTGTTAAACTTTTTGAAAATGTTATTAAATATTCTCTTAACTAGAGGAAATTAAGAACTAGATATTCAGTTTTATAATTATTGTTAATTTACTGATATTCTATATTATTATTAGGTCTCTTTGGAAACAACAATTTTTTTCAAACACTTATATATGAAGTTGTATAGAGTTAAAATTTACTAAAAAGAAATCATTTGAATTCTTGATGAATTTTCATTTCTTTTTAAACCTCTTTTAAAAGATAAGAAAACAATTTTTGAAATTGCTTGTCTGTGGAAATACTATTTTTCTAAAATGGAACTGAAGAGATAAATTTTGGTTTATGATGCTGTTACTAAAATTTAGATATGTATCAAATATGTGGCAAAATCTACTAACAAAAAATATAGTTTCTGATAATGTTATGATTAATATGATACCTCAAAAGTGCAGTAATCTAAGTGCAGTAGTATATAACAAAACCTTAGAATTCATACCTAATTTTGAACTAATTCATGTACCTTTTAACAATGTTGATTTGTTTATCTGTATATATATAACCACAGTAGTTAAAAAGTGTAAATTAAACAAAAGTGGATTAAATAAAATTTGACATTTAGTCCTAACATTAAAATTATAGGCACTTGTGTTATATTTTTGAAATATTTTCAAAAACTTCAAGAATTAGGCATCTTTATTTCACCTATTAACTGCTACTAAGCATAAAATGTACCATGTATCTATATCAGTGAAAGATGTTTCTTCAGGTTGAAATCGTGATATGCGTCATTACCATACTTTGGGAATCTATAAAATGCATTTTTCATTTGGACATTATTTATAACTAACCACCTCTTGTTGATCAGCTTGTTTGGGAAATTGACGTTTTAGGCTGTTAAATATTAATAATGAAAGCATACTATTTTAAAAAATTTTATCTTATATGATTAATTGAATAAGTTCAAACAAATTATAATGTGCTCAATTTTTTAAGAAATTTATGTGTTATGAAATTCTATCTTTGTAATTAATATCCAGATTCCAATTAATATCCATAAATGTTATTCATTATTTAACATTTATGTGATTGAATATTTTCATAGGCAAATTTAAACATCCTAATATTAAAAAGTAACTATTCCTAACTGCATATTACATTTTTAAAATGTATTTTAAACAAATAAAACGCAGTGCAGAAATGTAATTGATTTCATTAAAAAGGTAACTTTTGGAGCATCAAGATAATACAAAAGCCTTTATATTGTTTTATATAATTTTTTAATACAGTTTAGATTATATAGTTTTTTAAATATAGCCATCAGTTTTCATAGTTAAACATAGGGATTACCCATCTAGCATCTTGATTAAGCCTATTTTTATACTAGATTAAATTTTGTTTGATGCCTTTTTCTTGATTTCATTTACATCTTCTTTCCTCTTAATTGTTTTTAAAGAATCCTTTGCCCAGCATTTCTAACATTTTATAGCTTTATTAATCAACATAGGACTTAATTAAACTCAACTGTAGAAATGCTCAGTGATGTTTATGTAATGAATTGTTTACAATTGACTATTGCCATTGAAAAATGTGCAATAAGAGCAATTTCTGTGCCTCATATGTTAATGTTATATGTATATAGATCATTGCATCAAATCTTTCATAAGGGGTTATTATATTATATATAGGAATGAATAGTACTTTCCTCTTGAACATTTAAGCTGCATTTTAAAAATGAATTTTACTTCTTTCCGAACATATTTGGCAAACAATTTCTGTATAGTTTTTTTCCCTGCAATTTTTAATCTTGTTTATTATATAACATTTATTTAAGCATTTAAAACTTGTTAATTAAAATAATGCATTTTACCTCAAAACAAATATATTCACAGAATTTATTTTAAAATTTCATGAGTTTATCAGATAATGCCTTATATCTTCTGAATATTATATTAATATTTCAAACACTTATATTTGCATATTATGAAACAAAATAAATAAATATAATTCAGCTTTAATCATAACATCAGTTAATACTAGGTACTTAGTAATTAACATTGAAGCAGTAGCAATTCATTGACAAAAATACAATTTTCTTTCTATAAACTTTGTATAAAATTCCTAAACATACACTTGCTTTCTTTTACACATAAGTTATGTGTGTTCATAGGACTGTTATGCAAATTTGGTTTTGATGCTACATTTTACGAATTTTAGGTCTTTCACAATTAATGAGTACCTAATTTTACAATTACAATTTTGAAATAGAAATTCATTGCAACATATTACTTTAAATATATATATATTCATAGAACTAAAGTAATAGCTGTCATGCATTTTTTGAAATACTGAATATTTTATAACTTTAGATCTATACATTATTACAAAAGAATTTTTTATTTATTTTCAGACATCAAAAGGAAGTATTGTTAAAGGGAATCCAAACTCTCATACCCCACTTTACTGTTATAATTGTGGTTTAAAAGGACATTATGGTGCAGTAAGTACAAAAAATTTAAAATATTTTAAAATTTGCTTATTTTTGTAATATTTTGGGTATTACTTTTAATGTTCAAAGAGTAAAATAATGTTTAAAGAGTTAAGTCACATTTAATAGTTCATTAAAATTTCATGATTAAAATAACTGTGAGATTGTAAATATTCATGTCAAAAATTATAATTTTTACTTTATTAATTCATTTCAACAAATAAAAATTATAAGTTCAAAACTGTTATTTGTTGGAGAAGTTAAACTTACCACGTTTACGTTTTTGTAAAATATATAAAAATAGTAGTATACTATATACTCAGTAGTAGCTTCAATTTATACACTTTTTCATTGTACATGTGTAAATTTTGCACTTTTTTTCTTCTTATTTCTCAATTTTTGTTTCAATAAGAAAGTGTATACATTAATTTAATTTGATATGGAATTGCTATTATCTTGCACCTTGAATGGATTAATTTTTGCACGTAAGAAAAAGTGTGTTAATATAAGAAATGTTTAACAGAAAATGAATTCAAAGTGGTGAATTAAGAGTCACAATTTATTGGTTTTTAATAATAACAAAGAAAAAGAAATTGGGAAAAATTACAAAGGTACATAATTTTTTGTTAAAAAAATGTATTGTAAATCTCAATTTTTTCCACATGTTTTAGTTTATTATATATATATATATATATATATATATATATATATAT
>JAOUZG010030082.1:1769773-1801027 GCA_026289955.1 Argiope argentata
TATATATATTTATATATAAACTTATTTTTACTTGATAATCACAATTTTCACTGTATTGAAAAAGAATTTTGTTTTATTATTTATAAATAATTTATGTATAAAAATGAAACAAATGAATGAAATTTCCTGAATTTTCTAAAGGCTGGAAGTATTTAGACAATTATTATTCATTGCTAATTTTTCTTTAGATTCAAGATTCATCAGAAATTGAATACTTTTATAAATGAAGTAGAGTATTATTTATCAAATTTTATAAAAACAGTGTGTTCAACTGATTTCTCCCCTCTTTATTTATCAATATGTATTCTGAAAATGATTAACTGCTTTCTATTATTTACCAATTACTACCTAATTTTGGGTGATTTGATTTTATCATTTAATTTCTTCCCTTTTTTTTTATTTTAAAGGTAATGCAGAGAACTCAAAAATATCTTTATTATTATTATGTATGTATTACCTTTTATGGATATTTCCTCTCGTTAAAAAATATTTATACATACCGACTTTAAAAAAATTACCTATAAAGCCTTTACCTTTAAAAGTACTTACCTTCACCTAAAAATATCTACCTACTTTATGCCATTAGAAATACCTACCAATACAAAAAAATTTCTAATGTTTTTTCTTCACATATTTGATATTTATTAAATTTGGAATTTAATTTTTGGTGTTTTTAACATAATCAAACTTAATTTAACTTTTTGTTTTAAATTAAGTTCAAAATGAAAATAAATTTTTCTGATATAGAAGAATTTCTTTATATATATTTTATTGGTATACACATTTTAATGTCTTTATAAATGTTTTATTGGTATAAACATTATACAATGTTTTGAAATATTTAATATTTAAAAAATAATATATGCTTAAATTCTTTTGTTTTAATGAAAGATTAAGTGACATTTTCTAACTTGTTTAAAAGCTGTGAACTATGTTAAATCAAGTGCTGAAAATTTCTGAATCCTCCTGAATATCATGTCTGTGATAACTGAACTATTTTTTTTTAAGTTATAAGTGGCATTTTCTATCCCCCCCTCCAGTAGTCATTTATATAAAGTCATATTTCAGTTTTTATTTATTTATTAGGCATAAATACCTTTGACTAAGAAATTTGATGGTGCATTTTATCCCTATATAGTTGAAGGTTTCTACTTTCACAGTCTTAAAAAAATATTATATAGGCAAATTGCATTGTTAATACTTGGACATCGGTATTAATACTTGGAAGAAAAAAAAGTTGCATTACCCTATATATAATGAAAGTAGAAAATTATCAAGTTCATCAAAGAAAAGAAAATCCAGCCTGATGGCTTTCTCAAGTGTCACTGTGAGGTAGGGATTACAAAAAGGGGTGTTTTTTTAAGGGCTTGACTATTGTCTGAATATAAAGCCATTTGTGACCTGAAAAATTCCAATTAAGTACTTAAAGAAGCACCAAATTTTATGAATATAAAAATAAATGAAAAATTACAGAAAGCAAATAAAAACACTCAATAATAAACTATAGAAGAAAATTAATAAAAAAACAATAATAAACTATACAAGCAAAACTGACCATAATTAAGAATAAAAAGTAAAAATAAAAAAGCAAAGACCATACCAGTAGTCAGTAAAATTATTATAAAAGCAGAATCGTTATTGGTATCTTCCTTTTTAAATGTTGTTTATTGTTTATTATTAGCGCCATCTAGTGGATTAGTCAAATTCATCAATGGTTTAGAAGAGAGACGATCCTTCTTAAATTAAAATTTCAATGTTGCAGTAGTTCCTATAAAATTCCTCATTACTGATTTTTTTTTTAAGATTATTAGTTGCTTCAATATAGGAAAATTTATTGTTACAGATACTTTTTATCCTGCTGAATTGTGAAAAAATTAGATTTCTGAAAATTTAGAGTGTTTATTAGAATGATGCTTGCTAAGTTTAATTATTTTAAAGTCGAAATCATCTCTTTTATGTTAGATACCTACTAGAGTTTTATCATTAGAATTTTTAATTTTTAAGTTCAGATAATTAGCTTCAAATTGTTTTTCATTTGAATTTTTCTTTTGGATAACAATTATTGACTATATTAGTCTTATAAAAGTTTATTAAAAGTAAATCATTAATATACCTCCATCCATTTATTTAATTATGCTTAATATTTTTTTCTAATAAAATATAAAAAATTTTACTAATGATTATTAAATTGTTTACTTCTTATTATCCTATATGTAATATTTATCCATTTAAAACAAGATAGTAAAGTATAATTGAATAAAAAATGCTTTTACAATCCTGCATTATTTTTAATAAAAGCAAATTTATTAGTTGTTACTGACCTTTTGTATTGGTAACTATATCTTACTTCATAGAAAAATATAACATTGTTAATTTCTCTGATAGGAGTGTATGGAAACCCGTATAAATAGATGGAATTTTCCCACATGGACATCAGTCATAAGCTATCAAACTCCTGCATTTCTCCCACAAAGGGACAGAGAAAAAGACTTCCGTGAAAGAAAGAAATTTGACAGGACATCTTTATTTCATAAAAGGAAAAAATATGAAACATTTTCAAATGACACGCCTACACAGAATAAAAAGAGGAAGAGTAAGTGTTTAACTCTATTCTCTTATTTATCATATGTAATGCATAAAATTATGTTAATAAGGAAAGATAAAGCTAGGCAATTCCATAATTGATGTAAATGGATTTGCAGTATATAAAAAGGCTAAATCATTGCTGTGTTTCTTTACTGAATTTTCAATTTCAAATGGAATTTTATATTTTCCTGAGTCTTGAACTTGTTTTAAAAATTAAAAAATCATATAAATTAATTTATTGTTAAATGAGTTTTGTAAATTAAAAGGTTATGGAATTATTAATTTTATCTTAAATATTTACTAAATTCAAGTCAAAAATGCATCCTGTCCATACTGTTACCATTTTATCAAGATTGCCATCCTTTTCCTCTCTGAAAAATCTAATATTTCATTATTCAGAGCAATTAACCGATTTTGAGTCTATGCCATGCACTTTCATAAAACCATTACTTAGATATACTTGCATTGAAACTTTACAGCCTTGAAATCGAAATATTTATCTTATCTTACAAAATGTTATATTCTTAGTTTCTCCAAGTCCAGTGTCATAGCACTATAAATTACATAGACTGTAATCTTCTAGCAAATAAACCTTAAATAAAATTGTATGTTAGAAGAAGAATTAAAATCTTCATTTGTCAAAAATTGCCATCAGTATTTCATTGAAGTTGAATATGATAAGTTATATATGATTTGAGTGTATATGTCTAGACAATAGATCATATATATATATATATATATATATATATATATATATATATATATATATATATATATATATATATATATAATGAAATACATTCTTTATCTGCAACTTTTTTTAACACAGGGAAATAAGTTTAATCTTCTTAAAGACCAGAATGAATTACTAGTAGTAACAATGAAAGTGATTTGAGTTCTGTTTCAACAGTAAAATATTAAGTTTAAATATTTTTTAGATTATTTAAAAGATAAAAATTATTATTATGCTATATACTAGCATAATAATAATTAAATATTATTCTGATTTTCAAAAGTTATTGCAGAAAAATTCCAAAATTGCACTTACTTTTTAATTAATTAAAAAAAATATTTGATTTGTGTGTGCTTCCCCCCCCCCCTCGAAAGTATGGATGTGAAAAATTTGATTGTGTAGGATCAAACTTTAACCATGTAGAGTACTAACATACACATGCATTCATTTTTATTATGCGGAGAAATTCTGAATTCCTTAGCTTGATAATCCATTCATGAATTTAAGTTTTATTCCACTACAAAATATGTTCAAAGGAAAAGGTACAAAACGAACTGTGGATGTAACTGAAGACTGTCTTCAAAGTATACCCGAAGGTTTAAGCACAATAATCCTTGATTAACGAGCCCAAGGAATTCCTTATTTCCAGAATTCCTGTGGCCATGATAAGACCCAATTATTCACAAGATCCTTGAGTTTGCCGTATAGGTGGAAGCGCATCCCTTTAAAAAAATTTGCAAGGGATCAAACACATGAAAATCGCAGGGTGTCAGGTCCAGGCTGTAGGGTGGATTTTCAAGTTACTCCTACTTAAACTTGGCCAATTCCGCCTGTGTAACCCTAGCGATCATGTCACAGAACCATACACTCTGTGATTAGCCTGGTCTTTTGTTTTTGATAGACCTACATAGTCTTTGAATTACCTCACAGTACACATTGGGGTTAATGATTCTATGCTCTATGAATTCAACTAGTAGGGGGCTTTGGATGTCGAAAAAAAAGATGGGAGACACCTTGCCTGCTGACACTGCAGCTTTGAACTTTTTAAGGGAGTGAGAGATGACGTATTCTGACCTTCTTTGTCTCTGCCTTGTAGTGACGGTACCTGCTCTCATCACCTGTGATAATCCGCACCAGGAAAGCGAAGTCTTCATGATACCGAAACAGGTGTTATAGTGCTAGCCCCATACCTCGGACAATCAGCGGCTTCAGAACCCTCTGCACTCACACCTTCTGATAATGCTATCCGTTGTGAACAATTCTGACGCTGACATCCATCTTCACCTTCAACATTCACAATGTGACATGCCAATTACTTCTCACTAGGTTGTGAATCTTGTTGATGAGATAGGCCGTGGTGACTGTGTTTGCCTGCCCTGGTGTCGAATTGTCAACCAAACTCTCACGGCCTGCACGAAAATGGGCACTCCTTATTTTCACTAATTTGTTTGACAAACAGTCCTCCCCAGCAATGAATAGAGGCTGGTGTGTTATGCGCTTCGTGTTATGTAAATAGTTATTAATAACACAATTTCAAGCACATAACATTTCCTTCATTTTTATAGGATTTATTTGACAACTGCAGACTCCATATTTTAACAACTATAAGCGACGCCAGATTTGAATCTTAGCGCAAAACATTTTTTACTAGCAGTTAAGTAATCGAACAGTTAAGATATTATAACCTTGCATTAACAGAAAATATATTTAAAAAGAAAATACAATAAACATTTTATGAAAGAATATTTGCTGTAAAAATTAATAATTATTATTTCAGTAAATATAATAAGGAGTTTACAATGTTCTAATTATTATATTAATATTATTAAAATTGCTAGATCATAAAATATTAGTTGACTAGTAAAGTCATCTAGTGGCAGCATAATTAACATGCCGTTACATCACTCCCTTGCCAGTAACAATGTTACAATACATTTAAAAAAAATGCATGAAACGGCATATTCCGACAATTAAATTCAACTTTCTGTATGAAACCTAAGGCGACACAAAGATAACATGTATTTTACATGATGCATGTAATAATTCTTAAAATATATTAAATATTTCAGAATAATGACTACATAAGCAAATCATTATCACACAATTCAATATAATACAGTTTTAATATTCTGGCTTATACATTATCTGAAATTAATATTATAAATAATATCAAAATACATCACTCATTTTCATTCAAATTCTAGTATAGTTTTAAAAACAACATCCAAAAACAACATTTCCAAAATATATCACTGTTTTCAATTTTAATTAAAACTATTTACAAAATGATATTTATAATTATTAACCGTTGTCAGAAATCGAATAACACCGCACTGCTCCGAAATTGTCAAAATTTGCTATGTAAATGCCATCCTGTCTTCACATGCAATGTCACTTCACTTGGAGTCCCTACTCTCTCCTGCCCATGGTCCAATCTATGCTGGAGACTCTCATCAAATCCCTAAATGTCTCCCATAGCGGCATTGGCAAATATGTTTACAGTTATGTAGTTATGACGTTTCGTATCATTTGATTTGGTCACCCCTTATGTAAGGCTTATAACAATTGCTATTACTATTGTACAACAGAATGTTTATTACTCATTGTCTTTCAACTTTTTAAAAGATCTGCAAAGCAAATTAGTTACTTTGATCCTTTCCTTTATAGAAAAGAAGAAATCTCCCAGGATTCCGCCAAATGATAACTACCAATCTGCCACTAGGCCTAAAACTTCAGTTCAAAATGAAGTATATTTCCCTAGGACTCCTAAAACTACAAACTCTATGACTCCAAGCCCAAGCACTGTACATCCTAACAAAAAGAAATTCAAGAAATTTAAAAACAAAGAACGCAGCATTACAAGACAGCAGATGATGCATCGAATAGGATTACAACAGAGACTTGGTTTGCCATTTCCATCCACAATTTAAATTATTTTGAAATCCTTTGTAAAAAAAAGGTATATTTGTTACATCTTTTTACAAGCAAAAAATTATATTTCTCATATTGTGTCAATTGTTTTCTTTCCTCTTTCTTCAGTATTGCTTTCCTTAGTATTGCAATTATTATGAAGTTAAAGCGTTATAAAAAATTGAATTCAGTGAATATTCAGGACAGTTTCAAAAGTCATTGCATCATTGTTGTGGAGATATTGAGAGTGATATTCCTATCATATTTTTTGCTTGCAACTCAAGCTTTAACTTGTTTTCAATTTTATTTGCTTATTATATACTAATCAAAAATTGATAATAATCTGAAGATTAACCCCTTAACCGGTTTATTTTCCTTACTATCTAATAAGATGGCACCCTCTATTTTGGGAATATTTTCTTATTTTGATTCAAATGGAAATCCATGGAATACTTGGCTTATCTATGTATTGGAATTCATTTTACTATTGAATTATAATTGTAATGAATGATTTATTTTTTGTTTACAACTATCAAAATTTGATAAATCGATGCATGTACGGCGTACGGGCAAACTTTTTAAGGGATTAAAATTCCATAATTTGTAACTGCCTATACAGTATTTATGGGCAGTATTAAAATACTAAGGTATGCAGAGTAAAAATAAGTGAGTAGTATCTGGATCTGAGAATTCATAAAATTAAATCCTATGCAGTTGAAGTTTATCACAGAATTCAAGATTTACTTAGAATTCTGGACATTTTACTTTCTTAAAATTTGAAGTTACTTGAATTTTTTTCCCAGGATTTTCTGTGTCTACAAAATTTTATTTTAAAATAATTAAACCTAAGGTATTGCAAAAATGTTAAAATTCTAGATTAAAATATGTATGCATGTAGTATATCATTTTAATGCTTTAAATTATTTAAAATTTAACGCCATACACTAATTAGGATTTTTGAAAATGAGTCGTTTTAATTTCAACTTATAATTATTTGTATTGCATGCATACTTTTAATCAAGCATATCACTATTTACCTAATTGATATGCTTGGTTAATATCACCCTTTGATACATTACAATATGAGTAAAAACATTCAACAAGAAGCAGTTATGAACACTTTTTTTTCATTGCTTATCGGGCCAAAGTGAATTACCCATTATGAAATTATTCCCATAGAAATTTAAAAAGACCAACTTGATTGTTGGAACCAGAATAAGGCATTTGATGGTCATTCAAATTCAACATTTTGTCTTTTGAAACCAGAATAACTATTAGTTGGAGTTTTTTCTCCCAAATTTTCATAAGCCATTAAAAAAAATTAGTCCAAAGTAGAGAACAAAATGAATTCATTATTAATAGTTATGTACATATATACTTACTTTTCTATATAATTGCTGTGAAGATTCAAGTAATCTCCAGAATATTGGTGGAACAGATTTTCGAACCCCTCATCTTATAACACTGCTGCAAAGTTTTTTGAGTTTCTTAAGCAAAGAAACTGAAACAAACATGTGTAATGTTCACCCTCCGAAATTGAAATTTTTGTTTTCTAGTGGTCAGTTAGTTACCTGAGTTACAAACATTCTCTATTTTTTTTTTTTTTTTTGGACAATGTGATCAACTTGTTGAAAAAGATCTGCAGGAAGATAAAGGGGGATGAAACTAACTTTTGTCCTTCCCTTCTCCTATGTTGAATGTGATTTAAAGTTGAATGATTTCCATCGCTAACTAGAATTAAAGAATAGTTAGGGGAGATTAAAACTTCTAGAATAATGTGGAACTTCAAAAGTAAATCTTGTTTTTTCCAGTAATAGCCTTCGAAAAGAAGATATTAAAAAAACAGTCCAGCGATATGACAAATGTCTGGGCCTTCAAACCGATTATATAAAAAAATAACCATTTTAGCATGCAACTTTTGGGAATAAATTCATTTTGTTCTCTATTCCCGCTTTTTTTTAATGATCTATCAGAATATGAAAAGACATGATCATCATTTATTTTTCCTTCCTTGTTTCTATTTTGTAGGAATTATTGGTTTGATGGAAGAATGATAAACCAGGGTGGTTTCATTGCAAATATCTTTAATTATATAATAAGCACAACAGCATGACAAACATTTATAATGAAAATTTCTTAAATTACTTTTTTAATCATTCAAAATTAATTAGAAGAAACATCAGTATTCACTTGTATAGATTACTAGTAAGGTGGCATGAATAAACTATTTCTTTTATTAGCTGCAACAAGTATGCTGCTCAAAACAATGAAAGGATATTGAGGTTGTAGTTTGATCTTGCACTAGAAGAATTGTGTGAGTGATTGATTCATTAGCGACAGACGTAAGCTATATAAATTAAAATGACATTGGTTTGTCGAAAAAAAAAATGGGTTTTGTTGAGCATGTAGGTACAAAAGGTAAAAAAACACACACAATTTGTATATATGAGGGGGGGGAAAGGACATTTCCTTTAAAGAACATCTTTTTTTAGTTGGGGGGCATGGTTCCCCCGGACGTCCAGCAACATTGATCATCTTTGCAGTATCTAGTCAATGAGGGGCTGACATATTTAGTCTCACTCCCCCCCCCCCAGTTCTTGAAGAATTTGTAGGCGTCTAGCAATTCGTCTACTTAGAAAGTCCCAGACATGTTCAATTGGGTTCATGCATGGAGAACATGCTGGCCAATCCATTCATACGATTTCTTCCTCCAAAAGGAAATCATTCACCAAATTAGAAAAATGTGACATGCAATATTCTTCTATTTACATGAAGTCATTTCCAATTGCTGTTCTTTAAATAAGAATTATTCAAATAACAGATGTTTGTGTGGAAAATTTAATTATTTGCACCCAATATAAACTTAAATCCTGTTTATTTATTCTATTCTATCATTTGGCAAACTTTCTTTCAAATGGAGGAACTAAATTTCTGACTAGTTTATTGCCAAGAACCACAAGCTGATTAATTAATAATCCTCATTCTAATTTTCAAAAATAACATGTTTGTAAAAAAAATGGAAAATGTATAAATTTTGTATTAAAAACATTTAAATTTAGAATAATATTATTTTGTCCAGATTCCCTTTCCTAAATTAGCATGTGATCTCACAGTAAAAAAAATTGTTTTAGGAGAAATTTCTGACATTCTTTCGCTCTTGTCCCCGTGTGAAAAGGCATCTTTCACCAGTAATCTCCATGTATAAAACATATCCTCCCATAGAAAAATTAATTATGGTTTAATTTCAAACCTGTCTTCTTGTCACCCTGGCATCTGAAAAAATATGTAAGAAACGTATATGCTAAATTTACATATTTTTAAAAAAGTGTATAGACAAATTTGATGCAAAGTAAATAATTACACATATTAATATTTAAATCTTTATTTACAGAGTAGACCACAATAAATAATACTTTCAGAATATACAAATATTATTTTACAATGATCATATTTATTACATTAAGCTAGTATATTGATACATAATTTTACAGTTTTCTCATTATTGGAGATTACCTTTGGTTATTTTTATTTCTAGTATAATATTGCTAATTGCTAGACATCAAATGTAGAAAATTGGTTTAAAAAACCATAGGTATTATTAGAAATAGTCCTTGTTAAAAACATGAGTTTATTCTTCTAAATATTTTTAGATCTCGAGCACTTTTAATTTTTTTCTAACATCAAGTCAATTGATATGAAAGATTTTAGTATGGAGGGAAAAAAATTAATATCTTGAAATTTGAAAGTAAGGTGTTGGGATTTATAGCAACAATGGCTGTTATCCCCTGTTTGAAATACTTAGAACAAAATATATATTAAACACAAGAGAGCGTGCACACACAAGTATTATCTTTTATACATAACTTTTTTATTATTATTATAACTCTAAAGACATTGTTACAGATATTGATATATTTCAAGCATTATTATGTTGACTACAGATGAACAACATGTTTTAGATTAATCTGAAGCCTTGGTGCTATTTACGCAGAATACTATATACTATAAATTTCTGTGACAAATATATTTTTATAGCACTAGTAAAATACTTATTATATACAGGATTTAGTTATTGAGAGTGATTCAAACTTAAGTTTTGATCCATTAAATACTTGAGCATTCATCAAGTTGATTGATAAGAAGGATTTTAGTATGGAGGTAAAAAAAAACAATATCTTTTATACTTAACTTATTATTATTATAAAGATATGGTTACAGATGTTGATATCTTTCAAACATTATTATGTAGACTACTGATGAATAGCATGCTTTAGATGGATCTGAAGCATTATTGCTATTTACACAGAATTCTATGTACTATAAATTTCTGTGACTCTTGTAGCGCTAACAAAATACTTGTTATACTCAGGATTAAGTTGTTGAGAATAAGTCAAACTAAGTTTTGATCCATTAAATACTTGAGCATTCATTTCTTACAAAATAATGCTCACTCTTACCTATAATTCATATGTAAAGAAATACATAGTAACACATAAAATTAAAATGCTGTTCATTATATTCACATTTTGTACAGTTTTCATAATGCTATTATGTTATAAAGATATGATGCAGTTATTTCAAAACATGTGACAATTTATAACTAGAAAATTAATTGAATAGTATAGAAAAATTTTATTTCAAATTAGTCCATCTTGTTTTCATTTTAAAATGTTATCTTAGTTCCTGATCCCGTTCCTTTTTATTTACTTCTAACACATGCTTAACATAGTTGCAAATTCCATTGTTCCCACACCAAGAACAAAGGGATAAAGATCCTTAATGCCTGCACCTCTTTTGAAAAAAAATGTCTCATACTGTTTTGCCTAAGTTGACACATGGTAAAGAAATTCCTATCAGAATCTAATAATAAAATCAATGAGGAGAAAAAATTAGTCGATCACCAAAAAATAGTGTCTCAAAGTTTTGCCCCAATTTTTTATTTTATTTTTTTTTTATTATTAATGCCATTTTGCAAATCTTTGTATATCATTGAATCCTCTTGGTCCCTATTAACTATGATTCTCTGGCATTAGCGTATGACGGATTTTGTTGCTGTAGTCTCCAAAGTATACATACTATTATATAATTACAATAATAATTAGAATCACAAATTTCTTATTGTATTGTCAGATTAATATTCATATACAATTTTTCAGACTCTTCAGTTTGATTTTTGCTTGGAGAAGGTTGATATAAATAAGAATGGCATTTACCATTTCTTTTTTTTAACTTACCTTAAATTATTAATATTTTTATAAAATTAGGCAAAGTTTTTGATAAATACTGGGCTTATACTTTACATTATATATATATATGTGGGAGTCTAAATAAATCTTCCAAAAAATTAGACTCTTCAGATAGCGGGGTTTTAGTGGCGTGATATCTAGGGGTTTTTTAATATTTACGGGTTAGTTTCTAAACCAAAATTAAAATAATACAAACGAAGGATGAAGAGACTTCGTTAGAAAAAATAAAAGAATTTATTTAGAGTTAAAGGGGAATATTTACAAGGGGAGTATTTACAGGGAAAATATTAAAAAAGAATAAAAACATGGAGATATTTAATAATCAGAAAGTTAGATTATTTCCTCTAGGAGGACATTAGAGATGGGGAAACATTATGACTGAAAACATATTACCGCGTAGCCGCTGAACTTAGGGGGAATCGCTAACGCGTGAAGACAGGCGTCTTCTCTGGACGAAAGTTAGTGAGCCTCTGATTCAAAGTTAATTGGGACCGACTTTCGAAAGACCGATAGGTGGCGTTGTTCTGGAATGCAAACTAATTAAAAGTAATGGCTCTCTGGGAAATAATCTAACCTTTACAACTCTTGCTTTGGATTTCGTATATCATCGGATGTTGACAAAACAAGATGAAGGCAGATGTTGGTTAATTAAAATGGTTCTGGGGAATATCCTATATATATATATATATATATATATATATATATATATATATATATATGAGACATTTAGGTTTTTATTGTTCTGAACCTCTTATCGCTATTTGAGATAACCAATACTTGTAAAATAATTTTCCAAACTTTTCTTCTCTAAAAATATAAGCCATTACATCTTTTGAAATTCACTTCGAAAATAAGTATCACTTCCTTTGGAAAATGAAGATTCTGGGTATTCAGTCACTCCTTGTGTAAATTATTACACAGTTGATTCACTTCATGGCTGGGTTTTCTTAAAGAGAAAAAAAAATCAATTAGTTTAAGAATTGTTAGTTATATATATTGTTTAAAAACTGTAATAAAACTATTACAAACTATAATATTAAATTATCTATAAACTGATGATCACAATAGATATTAGACTAACTTTTTTGATGTGTATGTATGAGAACTGGCGATTTTGATCACAATGTAAAATGTCATCAAACCGCATCATTATGGTGCTGTAAAACATCTCGCCAAAAAATAGTTTTGTCGCCAAACTTTAGCGAAATGGCAGAATATAGCGCTAACGGCAGCAATAGCGTTTCCAGCCTAAAGTTTCGATGAACGCTGCAGCAAATTAATGGAAATATAGAAAAAAATTAATAAATGCAAAAAATTGAATCGAAAATAATGAAAGTAGGTGAAAAGAATGCGTACAGCAGGAAAAAAAATCAAAGGAAAGAACAGGAAAATTCGAATTACAATAACGTAAAAAATGACGGCAATGAAAACCTAAATAAAGCGCCTTAGAAAAATTACCAACCCCGTAAAGCACCAGATGGTTGTATATCAAAACTTAGATCACACAACTAACCTAAAAACAATTTATTTACAGTGTGTACCTTCAATAAAACAAAACATCAAACCCGTTATTCAATATAGTTTTGCTGATAAGTCTGGCAGAAACAAAATCAAGTCAAGAAAAAACTGCGCATGTCAAATGGAACAAAGCAAATGTATGAATTTTCTACGCCAGTTAGGGTAATACAGATAAGAAATTTTTAATTTCCATTATTATGTTTTATTTTGGTACTTTTCCGTTAGCCAAATGCAATCGAAAAATAGCCACATGTAGAATTCCGCTAAATTTCTTTAGCAATTTTTTTGCTTGCGCTCGGCTAACGGAAAAGTATCTTTATTTTAATTCAAAATGAATCCGAAAAATCCATTAATTAACAATGTTTAATTTTAAGTGCATCAAACACTAAGAAAATAAACATAATCGTTTGAAATAACCGTTAGAAAAAATGTTCTACTTTCCACAATCTTATATTTATATCTATACAAGCTGAAGCCTTACTCATTTGGCAGTGGGGAAATGAAAAAATTTTGCGAGCAAGTTTTTAATTAATAAAAAATTAACCGGAATAAGTATTAGCCTATGTTCTATTCTAGACTATTATCTATCTCTGCTAAATTTCATTCAGCCGTTCTAGCATGATTGACTAACATCATCCATCCATCCAAACTTTCACATTTATAATAGTAGTATAGATGATTATGTAGATTTTTTTTCTATATGTATATGAATAAAATATATTAAATATGTATAAAATATATTTGGATTAAGTTTTAATTAATATACAATTTAATACTGAAATCATTTTTAAGTTATTGAAGATTGTTCTGCTTACTGTCGTTTTTATTAAATACTAGCCGCCTTTGGTGACCAGTTGGTTCGCCAGTATTAATGCCGACTAAAGGATTCAATCAATTTTTTTTTATATAACTTGGTCTCATAATAAGTTTTTCAACAAAAAATTTTTAAGTTTCAAAAATCGATAGTCATATTCGCTCGTCACTTATTCTATTATTTAGGCCTTAAGTAGTCCTATCTTTGAACTCCGCATCTCTCTCTGATTTTCTATCAGTGCACATAAAATACAACTTTAAATTGAATTGGAAATGATGAAACCAATTAATATAAAGACCCCTTTACTCAAATGCTCTATACAGAATTTTACAAAATGTTAAATATTTTTACCCAATTTATCTTCGAAGCTATGAATTTCTTTTGAGTCAAATAATAGCACATGTTTTTTTTCGGAAAGGGGCCTAATGGAAGGGGAGGTATCTTGTTTCAACCTTAAATATTAAATGTAATAAATGTTTACACAAATCATAATGAATAATTTTGAAATTATTGCACACTCAAACTGAACTGAACGCTCATCGCAAAAAGGAGTTTGAGTAGACGAGCGATACCTCAAAGATTGAAAAGAATTCGCATTGCTGTAAGTGAAAATATAAATATGAGCTGCATGTAATGCGGCATATTTATCGTGCGAACAAAGAAAGTTTTTATATATAAAGAACATTTCTAATAAAGGTGTTGGACTAAAAAATTTATTCAAACAGTGCATCTTAAAAGACTATATGGTGACTTTTTCATAAACCAAATCATAAATGGTCATGGGGTTTTAATGCTCACCAAGCTAGGTTATTTGGAAAGTCTGATAAGTGCAGATGTGGCAAATCTTCAGGAACCATTCAACATATTATACAGGAATGTGATTTATGGGAAAACACCCGCTCAACATGGCAATTACGCTGAAGAAATTTGGATATCAAATTGCTATTAAAACTCCCTCTCTTTAGGGCAAGTGCTTCCGAAATTATCAATAATTTTATGCAGTTGGAATCCGTGGAGCACGATTGAAATGACTCTTTGCTTTGGCATTAGTTTTCTTACGTCTATACTGTATATGGAAACTATATTTTGTATATATGTTATTTGCTTTTGGGTTACCATGAGCTTACATTGTATAGAGTTGTTTTATACTTTTTAACGGCATTGTCTTAGTTAACGTTGTTTACATTTTTATGTTCCTCTAATAACTTTTGAAATGTGTAAACATTTTTCTTTTTAACAGCATTTTTTTTTGGTTAACGTTGTATACATTTTTATGTTCCTCTAATAAACGTTAAAATGTTTGATAATTACTATACTTGGGGACAAGGTGACAATTTTTGAGTTTTTAAATTCGTATATATATATATATATATATATATATATATTTCGATTTAGTTCTTTGAATTAAGTTTTATGAAAATTAAGTTGATTAACCTGCACTTCCGTGCTCGGTGGGGGTTGCTTTGCGGCGTCTCATCGTTATATCCGAATGGCTTCGGCCGGGACGGAGTATACCCATGCCATATATAAAGAACTGGTCGTGTTTTTTCCCTTCAACTGCGAAGTTCGGTGAGCGAACCTCTAATCATACTATAGAAATGATCCTATGAAGTATGATTGAAAATTGTTGATGAAATTTATAACGTAAAAGCAATAGGACATCTTAGAGTTAACATTGAAAGCTATAGGGGACGTAATTCAGTTTCGCAATGTTTCAATTGCAATCACTTCGGGCATACTGCCTCAAACTGCAATATGCAACCGCGATGCTTGAAATGTGGAGAGTCACACCAAACGAGGAATTGCAGCATCAAAGAAGTAGTTTTAACACCAAAATGCATAAACTGCGATCAATTAGGACACACAGCTGCTTACAGAGGATGCCCCAAGTTTCCGAAAATAAACACCCCTCTGCAAAATAGAACTAACTATTTCAACTCCAACATGCGTAAATCCAATTTATCCTTCGCTAGCGCACTGAGAAATAATCTCCCACTACAAAACCTCACCCCCCGTAATGATGTAGCTCAGGAAAATATCCCCTCTCCCGACGATTTAAAGGAGATGATTGACGTGATTAATGAAATTAAAAATTTATTCCAACTGTTTCCTAATCTTATCCAAGCAACCAAAGAAATGAAAAATCATAATGATCCGACTACCAAGTTCTTAATCTTATTTAACTCAATCTGCAAAAATGCAAGTCCTTAGAATGAAGTTCATTTTCTCTCTGCAAGCTTTATATAGTATTTGCCAGCAGCCAATAGCATCCCGTCCTCTCACTCTCTCTCCTCTCCCACCCCTAGCGGGTACACCAGTTCTCCTGGCAGTCCAAGGCAGTCCTTCACCAGCAGCGCTACCATCAACATCAACCAAGGCAGAGGATAAGCCCCTGGCGGGGCTAGGCGCCTCTATAAATGGACTCTTAGGCCTTTTCCCTTCAACTGTTTGTCATGTTTTTATTCATCCCCCCCGTCATTTCTTGTCTTTGACTACGAGTCGCTTGTTCATGTATTGCGCTTTTTTTTAATTGTTCCTACAGTGATTATTGCATATCCCATTTTTCTAGATTATCTAAAGATTGTTTTGAAGATCTTATTGTAACCCATATTTTTCTTATGGGTCAGTCATTATAATATAACCCATAACCACAGACTTGGGTCGGATTTTTTCCCCCTTTTTGATCTAAAATAACTTCGAGGGGAATGACATAGCATTTTCAACACATAAATGTCAAATTTCAACAATAGAAATATGATTTTCCAATGATTTTCACGATTTGAAAGCATTTTGAAAAAATATTGAAATATCACAAAGCAATTCTCTTTTATAGATTGTTACATTACATACAATCGTAGCGATTGCTACTGTGGTTTTCAAAAGTTATTTCAATCAATTAAAACTCCCCCTGTGTATATATTTTCATCCTTTTTTTTTCTCTCTTTTTTATATTTCCCTGTTCTTTGATGATTCTGGTTGATTGGTTCTTTTCTTCCCAATTTCCACATTTTTTTAACTTATATTTAGTTAGAATCCTCACATAAAAATGAATTTCTTTATTTTCATACAATAGACTGAAAATATTCATAACAGTTTCTTGAATGACAGTGCCCGTGATAACTTAGTGATAAATTTGAATAATAGCAAACTCGAATATAAGTTGAATACTGGAATGAGATTAATTAAATCAATCATTTGATCATTGCCAATATAATACTAATACTATCCATACAGAAGTACCATATCTGAAATCCTTCATTGAAACCGTTATTCAAAGATGCGTGCCTTCTTATGTATTAGGAGCAGATTAAAGACTTCCATATCTCGCATTTTAGTTTTGAAAACAAGATAGAAAACAGTTGTATCTGCACCCTACACAGAGTATACTCTATTCTTATTTATCATCGTAAAACAGAGTATATAAACAGAAAGTATAATTTATAAATTACTGCCAAATTTTGAAAGAAAGCCATTCTTAGGTAGTTGTTGTTACTTATGGCACTTGCCATGAACAAGCCCCAATGATACATCAGCAGATTTTGAGCCGGAGATATACGTCCCTTGTTTTACAAGTAGCGCCATCTAGGACCAAGAGTATGACTTGGCTACAGACAAGCCACAACCCTTTTTAGGGGGCGGACTTCATTCATTTATCTCAGATCGTAATTTAGACCCGGAACAGAGAACGATCACCTATGACCCAGTACCCCTAGTGGTATTACTCTCGACATGGAGGACTTTGCGACCACAAACAGATTTAACGAGCGCCAGCCACCTCAAGCTCGGGGAATATTTTGGCCGGTGAATTTCGAACTCGTAACATAAGAAGAACGAGTCCAAAGCTCTATCAACCATGCTATCCCGGCTCTGCCATTCTTAGGAAAATTGACAATCGAATATAAAGGAAATAGATAACTGAATAAAATTTGGTGCACAGATTTAGCTCCTAAAGTTATCTCCATCATATATTGAACCACAATTCGTTGTTGCTGGTACTTATGGCACTCGCCTGTGGACGAACCCCTCACTAGTACAGCAGCAGATTTAAGACGAAATGAGCGTCTCTTGTTTTTCTCTCAACTCAACTAGGGCTGAGTACGATTTAGCTACACACGCGCCACATTCGCTTGAACAGTTCTTTTTTACAGGAGGGCACAGTCATACATCTCACAGATAGTACGCAGAAGAACAACCATGCCCGTTTATTTCATTCCAGGACTCGAACCCGGGACTCCCAGAACACGAGGAAGATGCGCTACCTCTATGCCAGAAAGCCGACACCACAATTAGTCTAGATATTAACCATCTGTTCGTATTTTCTCACAGAGGCGGTGGTAGAAGTTTGCCAACGGGGGGGGGGGGGCAAGTACAATTCCCTGATTTGGCTTCAAAATAATTGATTTTTATATTTAATTACAAAAAATATTATTACGTAGTTTCTTTCTTTTTTTTTAATCCAAATGATCATGCTTTCTTTCGTTGTTAAAAATGTATAAATACATTTTTTTAAAATTTCTTTCTTTTACTGTCCGTCAAAATATATTTGAGTCTATTTTTTATGAGACTCTTGAGATTTCATTGCACTGACGGACATCTAATTTAGCAAAAATTGTGGTTTATTTCATTCCAGATTGTAGTACATATAAGGATTGCTCAAATGAAAAGTGGGCAAGTTGAGTGAAAACAATACTTTTATTGGAAATCAAAAGAAATTGACATGGGTGTAGTATCACGGGTCTCATCGTTTAGGTAGTAGGTCTGTGCCTTTGCTGTAAAAAGGATGGTGATTGATTCTGGAGGAAGTCCTGCACAGCTTCTTTGATATCGCCTTCCGAAGGGAAACATGTCCCTGTATTGCTCGTTTAAGTGGATATGGAAGTCACACGGTGACAAATCCGGACTGTACTCCAAAATGTCGCCAAATCACTGAAATTGTCGTTTTTACGTAAAATTTGGCTACATTGCGCGGTTTTCATCCTAAAATCTGAGTATGTTTTGGAATATGACAGATCTGAAAAATACAAATATTTACAAAGTTTGTAACAATATAGTCGAACCATTTCAATCATTACTTAAATGTCTCGACTGTTAACAATATATTAATTTTAAGGTTCTTTTAAATTAACAAATTCGATAATGTGCAGCTTTCCATTCTGGTGAAAAATTTTGCCGATGAGTCATGCAAAGTTTGTTTTCATACGCATGGAAATGCACCAATTCAAAAATGCAGACTTAGATAAATGAAATTTAATTATATATCTTGAGCATTTAAAGATAATATATATTATCAAATTTTGAAATAAATCTGCCCAATGGTCGATCATTTGTTATATATATGTTACCGAGAACGACCAAAGTCTGGAGAATGTCGACTTTCACCAGTGCATGTCAACAAACACATAGTCGCTTGGTGCATGTCCGAAATATTTGCTAAATACCCTTATTTCTGACTTACACCGGTAAATGTCGACATGCGCCATGCACTAATGGTGAACATGTCCGATATTTATATTTTCCTTTCCGTAATTCAGTCGCGATTAATTTTTTGCCTCTCTTTCTGAAAGGAATGATTAAGAGCTTAAAACACGCAGTGCATTAAAAATGATACTTATTTTGTAATCTATTAATAATTCTTTTAAATTATTTAAAATTTAAATTAATTAGTTAATTAATTTTAATTAAAATTAATAAAATAAAATTAATAATTCTTTTAATAATTTATTTTAAAATTAATCATTCTTTTAAATTATTTGATAATTCAGAAGAATTATCAAATAATTTATTTTGAGTAGCATTTATATCAATTTGTTTCCTCAATTAAATTGATAATAAGTAAATTAAGTATGCAGATATTCTTGTAGTTTCAGTCTAATATTAATACAGTATTATGAAATTTTTATCATAAAAATTGATTACAAAATAAGCATCATTTTGAATGCACTGTGTGTTTTAAGTTCTTAATCATTCCTTTCAGAAACAGACGAAAAAATTTTTACTAATTAAAATTTTTTAATTACTTTTAAAATTCCAAGCAGAACAAACGATTTGGCGGGAAACAGCCAGCCACCTCGTCGTCGATATCCACCAGAGCATATCTGTGATTGTCGACATTCATCGGTGAAAGTCGACATTCTCCAATTTCGGTCTTTCTCGGTAACATATATATTCTAATATATGTAAACGCGATAACTCAAAAGCATGCAGTTTTAAAATAACGGAAATTTGATATGTAATCTTGTTTCCAAACTCCCATTCTATGTCAAAAAATATCAATTAAAAAAGAAAAAGATGGCCAACTGTTTTTTATCACTACTATATTACTTAACACAAAAAACACATACATTGGAGCCTAAAAAATAAATTGTGCTCTGGAGCCGTTCTCAGCCTTGACCAATATGCATAGTTTTATGCGATTTGGTTCCGTTTAGTTTAATTTAATCCAGTTCAGTTTAAAACGGGATTTAAATAAACTAAAGCAACGCTAGGGTTATTTTGTGTCAGACCTCACAATTTTGAACTGTGATCAGATGACCAGGACGACACCTGATCTAGCATCCCATTCTCCAAGCCACCACACAACTGCAGCGGGAGGTGGTTTGGCCCGGATGGGTTTAACGTGCACCAGATCCACTTATACGATGATTCTTCGGTGGAATAAGGACTCGATCTGAAACCCTCACTTCTGTAACTGCAACCTTACAACCAGACCACTACAATATCTCAGTTTTTAGCGGAGAAAGAGGTAAAACACTTTTATTATATAGTATACTAAAAAAGGTTCGGGAAAAACCGTACTTGCTGAATTCTTTTACTTTTACGTATATAAAGAGAAAGTATAGTAATCACTAAAAAGTTCGAAAACGAGATTTAGGCGAATTTGCATGTTCGAGTTTTAAAATTATATCTATCTGAATACTGTAACTCGGAAACTCTTTGAGCTAGACGACTGAAATTTGATATAGCCTTCACATTTTGTATACATCAATTTTTTTCTCGAAATCCATTCAGAATTAAGTTTTGGTGTCTGAATATAACTTAACATGTACACTATTAAACGGAAAGAACTAGTTATATAACATTTGTTAAACAGATTTAGCATCTCATGTTTGGATATGTTTTGATCTACAGCTTTTTAAATTAACTGTCTGTCGATCTGAGCAAGCATATAAATGCGTATAAGTATGTAAACGTATTAGATATAAACTCATTATTTCTGGTGATAATATACCGTAAAACCCCATTTGTACATTTTCTGTCACAGTCCTTCCCAATTCATTTATAGTCATTGCAATTATAAGTTTAGTTTAGCTATATTAACGTCTCTTTGTAAAGAAGTACTTGGGCTATTTTGGCACGAACTTCGTAATTTTGAACCGTGGTTTGATGACGAGAACAACGCCTGAGCTGGCATCCCCTTTCTGCACCACACCACATCAGCAAGAGGACGTTTAGCCCTAACGTATTTAATGTGCAACAGACCCCCTTGCACGACGATTCTTAGACAGTACTGAGGCTATTTTGGGACGGACTTCGTAATTTTGAACCGTGGTAAGATGACGAGAACAACGCCTGAACTGGCATCCTCTCTCTGCACCAAACCACACCAGCGGGAGGACGCTTGAGCGTGATGGATTTAATGTGCAGACGCCTCAAGAGTCTTTCCACCAGGACAGCACGTCCACCTTGCAATGTAAAGTACAAGGTTTCCGTTATGTGACGTTTTTCTAAGATTCTAATTTTTTCTGCCCGTTGGTTTGATGTGAAAGCTTGGAGAGGGAGTGCCAGTCAGGTTTTATTCTCATCCTCTGACTGCTGTTCAAAATTATGAGCTTCGTCCCAAAATAGCCCTAGTGTTGCTTTAAAACGGGATGTTTATGTAACTAAACTAAATTAACCTTAAATATTCTATTTCATTGATCATTTGAAGGTAAACATTTCTTGAAAGGAGGAAATAATTTTTTCTTTCATTCTCAGCTATTTCAAAATAAAAGTTTTTTTAAAAAGTTGGAAGTATCGAGTTTTGTTTTTTAAACATTTTAAAAATATCCAATGTGTTAAATTAGATTCATAGTGTTAATATGCGTTGATAGTCAATAGATCAGATTATGATTAATGACTTTTTATAACTAAACCTATACCTGCAATCATACAAATCACATAAAATATGTATAATTGCCATTCGAGATATATAATATAAATATGATTTTTCTGACTGATGAATAATATTAAAATTTAAATATGGTTTTCTGTACCATAAAGATAATATACTAGTACTGTTTAAGAAAAAATTCTTCAAATCTTATTTTTACAAATTTTTATTTTACTTTTTAAATTATTTTAACCCTTTGCACACAGAAAAGTAATTAGATGCAAAATTATTCACCTAAGGCAAGGGCTGGCTTATTGCTCCGAAAAATAAATATACATATAATTGTTTTCATAATGAATTTTTCCGAAAAGTTAATTTACATCTTTTTACCATTTTGGAGATATTTTTATTAATCAAAATTAAAAATAAATTAATTAAACGTCAAAATGATGCACTGTTTGGAATGATGGTCATGATCGAATGCAAAGGGTTAAAATGTGTGTGTGTGTGTGTTGTTACTTATGACACTTGCCATGGACAAATCCCCCGCTGTACAACAGCAGATTTAAGCCGAAAGGAGCGTCTCTCTCTCTTCATTGAAGTAACGCCAGCTAGGACCAAGAGAATGACTTAGCTACACACTCACCACATTTGCTTGCACAGTCCCTTTTCACAGGGGAGGGCACTGTCACACATCTCACAGATAGCACACAGAAGAACAACCATGCCCGAGCCGGGACGCCCAGAACACGAGGAAGACGCGCTACTTCTGTGCCAGAAAGCTGGCATATTACACACACACGAGGTACAGAACCGATTCTTTAGAAAAAAATTAATGCAGTTTTTTTTTCAGATTATCACCTTTATACTTAAAATAATAAGAAAAATAAATGAAATATCTCCCATTCTCCAACCACTGGTACAATTTCGCCAATTTTTGTTTCACATGAAAGCTTGTGACCCTTCGATATGTAATCACTTATAGCATGCCTCTCTCCACTATTGAGAGAAATGGAAAAGACACTGCTCCACAATAAGGTCGAAGTCCATGGGGGAAAAACCATGGACAAAATTCCGCAGCCAAAACTACTGTACCAATGTCAAAACTTTTTATTATGTATGACAGCTCTTGATGTCTAGATGCATAATCAGTGGTCATTTAACCCCCCTCCACTTCGAGATAGAGGAGAACTTGACGGAGCCGTCATCCTCAACAACTGGTCCGATTTTGATAAATATCATTGCAGATTATTTTCTCCACTTTTAAGAATAACTAATCAATCAATCAGAATTTTCTTCCTCTCTTTATTATAGGCGTATGGTTCAAAACAATACTTTTTTTATTAGATTCAGTTTATTAAATTTATTTGGCATGACTAAATTAATTAAATACATCACTTTAATGTCTGATAATTTGAAGGGATTATATTTACAAATTTAACTGAAATTAAATATAACCAATATACCCAACGAATCAGTTGGTCGCCAAAGGCAGCTAGTTTTAATGATAAACATGGTGGGTAAACAGCTGGTGGCCGAAGGTGCCTTGTAATATTTTTTTTTATTTAATAACTATTTATATAGATATGAAATTAAGTCTAATAAAAATACGTTTTAGGAAATTACATCGGAAAAATGCGACCTATTTTATCTTTGAAAATAGGTCGTCCAAAGTTTAATCTTTCGTTAAAATCCAAAGTTTAATCTTTTTCTGGTTAAAGGATTTTTTCATCAATTTGATGAGATTTTATCTATAGGAATTAATTGAAATTAAATGTAATAAATATAACCAATAACCCAGACAAATCAGCTGGTCGCCGACGGCGGCTAGTTTTAATTGTAAACATAGCAAATGTACAACTGGAGGCTGAAAATGCCAAGTAATATTTTTTACTTAAAAACTGCTCCTACAGATAATAAATTGAAATCAATATAAATGTGTTTTTTTAGAGGGGGGGGGGGATTTTTTAAGGAATATGTGGCCTACATTATTTTTCAACCCTTGAAAGTACAATCTGTTCCAATTTAAATGGCTTTTTCATCAATTTTATGGATTTCATAGACACAATTTAGCTGAAATTAAATATAATCAATATTCCAGATGGATCGGTTGGTCACCTAAAGCGGCTAGTTTTGATTGTATGGATAATAAGTGAAAAGCTGGTGGTCGAAGACACCAAATAATATGTTTTGACTTAAACTCTTTATGTAAATATTTTAAAAAAAACAATAAAAATAAGTGTTTTACGAAATTTCGTAGGGAATATGTCGCCTATAATATTTTTAAACCCCTAAAAGTCTAATCTGATATGGTTAAATGACTTTTTCATGCATAACGCATGTTACAGATATATGCCAGTCTACAAATGTTTTATACTAAAAATATTGTATTAATAAAAAAGATAAAAGAACATTGATCAAATTAATTTGAATAATGATTATTTGATGACTGATAAGATTCTATATTTTCATGACTTGGTATGAATTATATAACTGTTATCATTATATTATTCATTACTTGTAATAGCGACTTAATGAAAAATTTCCTTTTGGAAAAAATGAATAATGTACAACTATTCTTGTGGATTCTCCTAAGATAAAATTAATGAAATATTTTATAAAAGAATAAAGAGGGCAAAAATAAACGGACAAAGGAATAAAAAGCTATACATACCTCATGCTATATATGAATCCATTAAAAATTTATAAGGGTCGAATATTTTTAAGTAGTACGTTTCACATTCTTTTTAGGTTTCAAATTATTTCTTCGAATCATTCGATTTTTCTTAAGTAACGCCTCGTTCTTTCTCTCCAGGGAGAATATCCTGTTGCTGAGGCGTCGATTTGTGGATTTCAAATTACTTATTTCCTCTTCTTTTTCAAGTAGTTTCATTTCCAAATACTCGTTCATTCCTTCCAAACTGAACATTTCACTTGACACAGAGAAGAATTCAGCAGACTCCATCAAAAATTCATCATTAACTTGAACTTTGTCTTGCTTGGAATTGGAAGATTTCTTAACATTTTCGAATCCTGGTAAATTCAATGTAGGTATTGCTTCTTTCTTTAATAGCTTTTTAAGTGGTAAGCCTAACAATTCATTTTTTAAATCCCTTTCGTAATCACGTTCTGCGAAGTGCTCCGAGCATATAACAGCGTTTTTAACATTGAACTCGTACTTCTTTTTGCAGCGTTCTTCCCATATCTTACTTAAAGCTCTGTTCTGGGGGAATCGATGGTACATGATATTCGTCCCCTTGGTTTTACGGTAATAATTCTCGCAGTTCGATACAGCGCACACGCTCGAAGGCATTGTTCTTTACACCCTAACTGTTAAACTTCCTAAAACGTTCCAAGCAAAAACCTTGACGAGGTCGTAAAAGATGTTCTGCAACTCTTACTACATGGAGAGCTTTGGCAGTCAGTGACGTCACGGTGACGTATCGCTTCTGACTCGTAGTAAACTAGGGGATGGAAATGGCCTTGGGAAGAAATGCTGGTTTACGATCTCTCGCCCTGCGCAACGAAAGGAAGTTGCAGATCGATTTCCGACTCCACATCACGGGGACGAACTGAGTTTTCTAAGGGGTCCTCCAACAATATAAGGTTCGAGGACCCTTTTCTCTCTTCTTTAGCGTTAAAAATACAATTTTTTTAAAAAATATATTTCAATTTATATTAGCTGTTTGTAAATGATGAACTAACAATGTATCTAATTGTGATTTATATTTAAAAAAAATTCATAATTTAATATATCGCGTATAAAAATATTTAAATTAAAAAATAACTTATAACAAAAATGTGAAAAAGAAAAAGGCCAAACATTTTAGCTCAATATAAATAAAATTTCCACTGTTTTTCCATTCCTACTATTAGCTCACACTCTCCTTATATATATGTATATACATTTTATTCAAATTTTCAATCGTTTATAAAATACCTTTTATTCATCCAATCAAGTTCAAGTAAATTTTTTAAAACTTGTAATGGATGACATTTGATGTTAATACAGTTTTTTTTTCAAATATTAATTCTTTAATTTTTTTATTAATTATTAAAAACTTATTTTCTCATTTTTATGGTAGTTCTTTATAGTAGTTGTAGTTGTTAGGTCGGGATAGGCTGGTTGGTAGGGCGTTGGATTCGCATCCCTTGAGCTGGGAGTTCGAACCTGGTCACAAAGGTTTCCATGTGGAAAGTTTATGCCACTGGGGGTACTGAGTCAAAGGTGATTGTTATTCGGGCGCTGAGTGGTCCATACCTTCAGAAGATACTGTACCCCTCCTTCCGTTGTAAAGCGGAACACGAGAACAAAAATTGTATTTAATAAAAAGTAACTAAAATAAAAACAATTTCCTTATTTTCTTATATCGAAAGTATGAATTGATTTTTTTGAAAAAAATCTTTTTTATATTGCTTGTTATCTATTTTAAGTCAACCAACTAACTGAAGGAGTAAGTGAAAAAATTTAATGGCTTGGAAGCCTGAGAAGGGAGGGGAGATTTTAAACGTAATATCCTGAATTTAAATGGTACTAGATTTTAATTTGAATAATTTCGAATGTAAAATCTATATGAATCCAGGAAAATTCAAAATTATATAATCATGAAATATTAAAAGAAAAAAAAAAGAGGGCAGAATGATTCAATGTTATTAATTATTTGGTAATTCCTGTATATAACAACATTCGTTTGAGTCCCTATTATAATGGCTGACTGCATGGCGAATATGAACTTTATGAACAATGCAATAGAAAGTTAACATTACCTACCTTTTCTATCCTAACTTTGAAAAATACAAATTCTTTAATTCCAAATAATATTAGTGATTTTGTAAAGTAACAAACTGAAATAAAAAAAAAATGCATCTAAGTGTGAATCATCCTCTAAAAAACAACTTTTAATATCTTATACTTAAAAATATTTAAATTAGAAAGTAACTTGAAGCAAAAATAAGAAGGAAAAAAAAAAGAAAACTATAAAACATTTTAGCACAATATAAATTTATCAAGTTTTATCTTATAAGCTAATAAGTCAACTCAAAGAAAGGAAATTGTCCCTTAAGATTTATAAACTTATAAAAAAAGTGGGAATCCTATCAAAAATATTAATCAAATATCTGATTTTAATTTAAATAAATTTGAGTGCTAAGGTCCTTTTGAATCAAGAAAAATGCAAAATTATACAGTTTTGAAATACCGAAAAGAAAAAAAAAAAGAAAAAAAAAACACACGAAACAATTGATTCTCAAAACAATTAATTATTGTTTTGAGTTGTTTGAGTATTATTTTGGTCTTACATACAACAGCAGTTGATTCGGCAGCATCATAATTTATTGTTCTTGTTCTCGTGTTTCGCTTTATAAGGAAGGAGGGGTGCACTAGCTTCTCAGGATATGGACCCCCTGAGAACCCGAGGGCAGAAGTCTTATTTCTAGTTCACACACGTCACAAACCATTTTTACTTGGTGGACTTCCTTCATGCATCTCATTCATTCATCCACAGATCGTGATTAAAATCTGGAACAAAGAACGATCATCTCTGACCCAGCACTCCCAATGGTATTACTCTCGACGTGGAGGACTTTGTGATCACGACAAATTTAACGTGCGCCAACCACACACGGAGAGTCTTCGGCTGGCGACTTTGAACTCGTAGCTCAAGGGATACGAATCCAGATGCGTTACCAACCAGGCTATCCCGGTCCAACATCATAATTTGTCGATCTATTTTAATCTTACAATTTTTTTTTTCAAATTTTTAGGGCTGAATTTTATATTAATACCTACAGAATTTCATAATTTAAAATATTACCAAAATACTTTTGCATATCATGTACGTATTAATAAATTTCAATTTAAAACCTTTCATTTTTGTAATAAAAGAATTAAATTTCCCTTATTTTGGTCTAAATAATCAGTGTAATGCTTACTTATTATGCTGCAGCACTAACGGATCATATTAAACGGAAAAGGTAAATAAATTTATTACTGTTACCACGATTTAGCAAGGGGATATTAATGCAAGCGTAACAAATCTTACTGCGCATTACGAAAACAAAACACTGTTAACTTACTTTATGTTTTAAAATGCCGGCGTGCTGGCACAGAGGTGGCGCGTTTTCCTCGTGATCTGGGCGTCCCAGTTAGGGCATGGTTGTTCTTCTGTGTACAATCTATAATGTGAGTCAATATCCCCCCCCCGTGTAAAAAGGGGCTGTGTAAAAGAATGTGATGAGTGTGTAGCTAAGTCGTACTTTTGGCCCCAGTTGGCGCTCCTCAAAAACAAGAGACACTCATTCGGCTTAAAATCGCTGACGGCCGTCAGCGCGCTTGTCCATGGCAAGTTCCATTAGCAATAACCACAACATGTTTCACAATAAAATTATAAAAATGATGGAAATAATTCTTTTTTGATACTTTTGCAATCGTACCAAAACTAAATAAAAAGGAATGCCGTAATTTTTATAAGAATGAGAAATTTCTTGTTTAGATCCCCCGGATTATGAGCATTATATTTTGACCGCCGTAGATCCATTGTCAGATAAAACATGTAATAGCATAGTGATCAGTATTCCCAGTTTAGTTTAGTTATACTAATGTCCCGTTTTAAAGCAACACTAGGACTATTTTGCGAAAGACCTCTTAATTTTGTAGGACGACGACGTCACCTGACCTGAGACGAGACCTTACCAGCAGGGCACGGTGGCCCTAAAATTTCGAATAGAAAGCGCGGATAAATCACTAGCATATCCATATTATTTATATTTATTTAACGCCTAAATAAGATAAAGGACGAAAACATATTATTTTCTAAATGCTTCATACATTTGTTGTATCACATGTGTCCAGGACGTTATTTTCATTTCTATGCTATAGGAAATAACTGATTTTGAAACCAGAATCACTTTATTTCCTTTGAAAGAAAATTAAAACTATAATAAACTGCCGTAATATCTGAATCTGGTCCTCTTAACTGTAAGAGTGAGAATATCAGACCTATTCCCTAAAAGATCTGTTATATACCAGATTGACGTCCGTGTAGATCGAATGTTTCCTCTGATGTAGTGTAAAAAGTTCAGGAAAAGTGTTTTTCTTTAAATAACTATGATACAATATTACATGGTATATTCCAAACGTAATTAATAAAAACTCCAAAATTAATTAAATTCATTAAAATTGCATTGATTCTTTAAAAAATTATAAATTATTCATTAATTTTATTTTTTCAGTAATTCTAAAAATTAAATATTTCTTTTTCGGGGAGAAATGTAGTTGTGGTACTGCCACAGGCAGAGCAAGGGACTCTACAGGAATTCAACTCTCTATCAGATCATTGACCTAAATAGCCCAATAAAAAATGCCATTATTGAAATATTTTTAAAAACTTACTAAGTAAATAATTGTCCAGAACATGTATACAATTGAGTTTTAATTCAAAAGAATGGTCATAACTTATTGTAATGACTACATTTTATGAGATTATTTATGGCAAGATTGTCTTCTTTTAATAATATATATAACAACTCCCCCCTCCCATTTTTTTTCACAAAGACTCCAAAGTCAGACAAAAATTGAGTATCAGTTAGATATGTAGAAGGAACTCCTATTAGTCAAAAATTATTCAGTAAATTTTGATTTTTACTAATACTATTATTGAAAAATAGTCAGCTTTTTCAACCACCTGATTCACCATGAGTAATGTTCTCTAAAACTTTCAATTAAATATTTATGCCTATTTAGCTTTAGCTACTTCAACAAGATACACCTAAGCTTCAAATTTCGATAGCCACATAAGTCTAAAAGCCTTATGATGTATTGCTCATTGAACTATATCTCTAATTTGCTATCAGTTGCCATAAGATTTAAATTTGAAATAGAAGAGATAAAAATTCAATAAATACAAACTTTTTTTTGCCAAAACCAAACAATTTTCTTTAATTATCTGACTTCAACAAAATGGAATTAATTAGGATTGCAATTTTCTGTGTACCATATAAAAATTTTTGCCGTCAAAAAAATTTAAATGCTGTAAATAATACTTTTTTTCCCAATCAATAAATGTTCTAAAAACAATTATAATGGATAACTTTCATACAGTCTTTCTATCTGATAAATCAAGTTCAGTATAATTATCTTGACAGTCTAACATTTCAATTTTCTCTTATCAAGATATAAAGCTTTGAATGTCATTATTTTAAGACAATCATCAGTGTCTTTGTTTTATATAATCAGTGTTAGCAATTGGCCGATTTTTTTCAAAACAATTGACAAAAGGTCTAAAACAGTGCATTTTTATAGAATTGAGACATTTCAATTTTCATAATTTAATCAGTTTTTTCATTACAAAAGAATGAACATTTTTTTTAAACTTAAAATATTAGTATCTCAATATTTTATTAAACAAGCATGACATAAAATAGAACCTTTGTATAAAAATTTTCAATTTATCAGAACATTTTATTGATCCAAACTATGTAAAATATATTATTTCACTTAGTCCATTTTTTTAGACATATACACCAATCAATCAAGTTTTAGAATTCACTGTTGGCCTTGATTAGCGGTTATCCTATATATATATAAAACTATATGCATCTTAAATAAAACTGATTATTGGAATAATAATATAGCTTTTAAAATGTCACAGAAACTTTACTTCCATTCTTTCTTTTTAGAAAATATCACATTATATTTATTCCATTTCATACAAACAAATGCTGAACATTACACATTCCCAGATTAAGTTTACAGTAAGAGTTAGCTTAAACTTTAAATGTGAGTTTTTGAGAATTTGATGGTAACACATTGTTAAAAGCTAATTTTCCGCCACACTTCATAACGTTTTTCTGCAGTTTAATTTGTTTCATTTTGCATTGAATAAACTAATGAAAAAATGGTTAAAATAATTTTCTAATGCATTGAAAATACTAACTTAAAGGTTTTTACACATGGTATCACTAAAGATGTGACTTTTTGAACTTTTACTTGATATAAAAATAAGCGCAATATTTTCGAAACAAAACACCAAAATGTCGGTTAATTTTTAATTTAAAACATTCCCATCCTCCAAGAAATACATATGGGTCAAATTTGGAAGCTCTTGGTCATAAGATCTGGCATGCAAAGTGAAACACGAAAACAAATTCATTTAATAATGCCTTGGAGAAAATCCAAGTGCTGATTGGTACATTTTTCTTAAAACGGTGGATGGAAAGGTACAGAATCATGAGTTTTTATAGAATAGTGATATTCAATTTTTCATAAATTAATCTGTTTTAGTGATATTTATTTAACTGCAATGCAACTTATTTTATATTAAATATTAGGGACAAGGATATTTTAAATAAATATGATTAA
>JAOUZG010030082.1:1801127-1857411 GCA_026289955.1 Argiope argentata
AATATATTAATAAATAATATGATTATATTAATATTATAAATAAATAAGAAGAATAAATACTTGTTTATGAATAAAAAATAGATACTTGAAGAATACTGAAAACAATTCTATGCAGATGTAATGCATTTTAAAATTCATGTTTAAACAAAGGAATTAATTGCAAATGAATTGAAATTGTTTTAGCAAGTTCACAATAAATATTACATAGAAAAAGTTCAAGTTTCAACAATATATTAAAAAAACATGCGAATGATAGAAAGAAAAAAAAAAGAATCCTCCAACCCTTTAATATTTCTAATGCCTTTCAAAAGGGTAAAATAATGGATTTTCTCTTCTGATTTATCAGAATTTAATTTTCTTTTATTTATTCTATAATTGTAACATAATTGAAATATTTTTTGTTATAAAGAAATGAATAATAAAATTTTATATTATATTTACACATAAGAGAAAAATGTTTCTAAAAACAAATTTTATACTGTTAGAACTACATTTTAAAAAATGGTGTTTTCATTATTTTTAAATTTTACTTGTGTTTTCTAGATTTAATATTCTTAGCATTGCAATGACTAATTAATCCTGTCAATAACATTTAAAAAATACTTTCCTTTTATGAGTAAAGAAAAAGTCAAACATGATTATAATTTAATATTTTATTGTTTTCCCAAACAGAATGGAAAATGAAAGGACAATTTTTTTTCTCCACTTTAAAAGTATAATTCAAAATGTCATGGCTAATTTTCACAACCAGAAGAAATCCATCAGAGAGCAATTTACAAATATAAAATACAAAGTTAATAAAAAAGAGAAAAAATTACTCAAAAATGTTGCAGATTTGGCAAAAATATTGTTGCTATTTCTATAGAATTTGATAAAAAAAAATTATCTATTTCATCAGAATTTGATTACAATTATACAGGAAAAAAATATTTAAATGAAATTGATATGCCCTAAAAACATATTTTATCTGTACAAAATAAACTAAATTTATAGGAATATATTTTCACAGAAAATAAATTAATTGAAAAACATTCAGTGATTGTACAAAAACAGTACCATTACAAACATACACTTATAAATTAAGACAACTGAGGAAAATTCAGAACATATATTAACGGAATCCATTATCAATGTATATCAGTTCTTTGAAATAATAAATTACTATTTTTCAACATAATCTAAAGTATTAACACATCTAAAAGAAAACAATGTTCATACAATGATTTTGAATGGGTTTCTATATTAAAAATGATTACATAAATAGTGAATTCAAGCAGTTTTTTGACTTTATACAAAGTTTAAATTTAGGTGTACTACATTTTTACTTTATATCACAGGCATTTGAAATAGCATTCATTATGTTTAATCTTTTCATGGATTATATTGCCTCTTGGATATCTTGGCTCCATTTTGCAATTTTAATTTATTTCAACTGAACAAAGTGCCATTTGTCAACTAAAAATATAAAAAAAAACGAGATTAGAAGTGTAAAACGTGAAGATTATAAATTAGATGATGCAGCACAAAATTTACAAAAGCATTTATTCCCCTAGAAAAAGTTACTTTCAATCCACATTTCAAATTAACTAACTCCAGATTTACAACATATATGTCACCACCTTATTATAACATATAAATATAAATTTTAGGATATATTTAATTAATAAACTCACAACATCAAATTACTTTTTTAATTTGTTCTTTTATAGTTAAAAACAAGAAATCATCATCTATACTTCCATTAACCTTTCCCCCTCTCTTTACCAAAAGGAGAATTTAATTTTGTTCAGAATAACAGTTCCTATGACTGCCAATAGAAAAAAGAATACTTCGACAAAATTAATGTATTGTTTACCAACCAATTCTAAAACCCTACTCACTTAAGTGTATGCATTAGCATGAGTTTAATTCATCAGAATAGAGATGAAAGGTAAGATGGAAGGAGAAGATGTTTATGTTTAACAATAAAATTAACTTTGGTCACTTGCAGATGAAAATTAAGTAAAATAATAACAACGACAATGGAAACGATATGACACACAAAAATTTAAAAAATTAATTGAAAAAGTATATAATAGAGTCGAAAATAATTCTCAAAGAATGATAATTTCTGGAAATGCGCAGGTTTTCTTAGGCAATAACATATATAATGATTCTTGGTCAAACTCACCAATAGGATCAATGTCTTGGGCTGGTCCTGGTTCATCTGTTTGTTGAAGAACTGTCAATGCATTTATCACGTCCATTTTATTAGGACTGTCTTCAAGGGTAACTGTAGAGCTATTGGAATATACAATTCAAGTAATTAAGTAATATTCAATAATAATAAAGTTTACAACTTTTTGATGTTCAGTGTTTATTATTTAATTCATTCTTAATTTTATTTAATAGTTTGAGACTCAATACTAACCAGTTAAGACCATTGGCATCGGCTTCACCTTTAATTAGTTTTTGCCAATATTGGTGAGTTTCTTCAATTATTTTTTCAGCAAAATCCTACAGAAGAAAAAATGATATAATGAAATTACTGCAATATGTTATTATGGTTGTTGTGTCTGTTTGACAATGGAAAAAGGGCTGGAGTAGCTTCTGTGGGTACGGAGCCTTGAGCACTCAAGGGGAGAAATCTGACTTCTAGCTTACACACACCTCACAACCGTTTTTATGGGGGTGGACTTCATTCATGCATTTTATTAATTCATGCAGAGATCTTAGTTAAGATCTGTAATAGAGAATGATCACCTCTGACAAATTAGACAAATTTCTTTTTTATAATAAGAATTAACAACATTAAATTGTGCTTAAGAGTTTAATTAAAATTGAGCATAGCTGATGTTCTTAGTAAACCAACTAGTTGCTAAAGGAAACTAGAATATTACAAGGGAACAAAATCATAAGCAGAAAAATATAAACGTTTAAGAATTTTTTTAAAGAAAAACTATGTTTGACAAATAGTGAGTATTGAATTGTACATATTTTCTTTCAATTTTTTACTGAAACATAGCATTTAGAAGATATCTAGTATTTTCATTACAGTTATTATTATCCAATATATCAAAGCAAAGTTATGAAAACACAAAAAAATTTGTATGCTTGAATTTAAAAAAAAAACACCTAAACCTTAATTTTTTTTTTAAATAACTAAAAGCAATTAAGAATGGAAACATATCCAAGAAGATAAAACTTAATTTAAAGGCATCACAATGGAGCTTGTGTCTATGCAAAAACTAAAAATAGACAGCGAACAATGTTATCATTCATTCTAACTGAACACATAGAAATCTAAAGACACATTAATATGCAAAATAGGAGTAAAATTTAATAATAATTTTAAATCTGTAAAGATACAGTAACTTCTAATAAATTAAAATATTAAAAGGTTTAAATTTTCATTACTTTTTAAAAGTTTTTTATTTTTTAACAATAAGGTAAGGTATTATTAATGAAAGGTATTATTAAAATGGAACAAATTAATTATTGTATGTAAGAAATTAAGAACTACAAATCTTATTGATAAATCTCTTAATACATAAATACACATACCCTATTTTTGGCTTCTCCATTAAAGGCAAATTTATTTTCAGGATTACCTGCAGGCATTTTATATATCCTGAACCATTCATGAGTTGCCTATAATATACAGAACAAGCTTATATACAGAATAAAGCGTTTGCAATTATAAATTTTTGTTAATTTACTATTTTGAACATTAAACTATTAATTATTGATGACTGCTCCTGATAAGCCAGAAGATTTTAGTCTCTGTTTATTAATATTAGTCTGTGCTATCTAATTTGATTAGCAGAGAATAAAATTTACAAATATTGAAAAAGTCCTTAAGGTTAATTTTTAAAGTATTAAAAGGAAGTTTATCTATCAGCTGTTCAATTTTTACTATATTTTTTAAATTCATCATAATAAGCATTACCAATGGAATAGTACCAATGAAAGCAACTAACATAAATAGAAGAAGAATGTCATTATAAGAAAGAAAACTATTTTTACAAATGAAAAAAAATCTAAATTTATTCACATTTAATACATACTTTCACTTAATCAACAAATAATTAAAAATTTGTAGGTAAAAGAAAGTTAAAAAAAAAACAAAATGAAAATATATTTAACGGGCAAATGGTGTTGCAAAAAAAAAAAAAATTGCAATTTAAGATGAGAAAAGTGAAATCATGCAAATTTACCCTCAAGAATCCTGGCATATGTTTTTCAACATCTTCAATGTCTACAAAAATACAACAAATTTTTTTTTTTTTTAAAAAAGAATTATTTTCTGAAAGAAAAAATAATTCTTATATCTAAGCAAATATGCACATACCATTAAGCTCTTCAGCTAACGGATCGTTAATATCAATAGCTATTAGCTTCCAATCAGTCTCTCCTATAAAAGAATAAACTAGTATATTTAAATGTTCAAAAACTGTATACAAAGAAAATCATGTTTTTTATGCAGATAATAACATCCACATCTAATCCTAATATATTAAGTTGAGTATTTTAAATAATGCAAGTAAAGTAAAATAATTTTATTTAAAGTTATTTATTATCAAATAAGTTAAGAGTTTATGCTGAAAATCATAAATAAAGATCTTTTTATTTCTCCATATGATTTAAAACTACACACAGAACCTCTTAAGTCCAAAGAACATTCTTTTACAGCATTAGTACCCGTATGACTCAACTAAATGCATGCACGCACGCACACACACACACTGTGTTTGTGTGTGCATGTTCATTTCTATAGAACATTTTTGAGGAAAATTTATAGCAGATTACAAAAATTCAATCATAATTCAATTTGATTTGTCAAGCGATTCAAAAATCTGTTGTAACTCCACCTAGTCATAAAAAAAAGTACAGGGGTTGACAAGATCATAAGATTTTATTTTCATAAATAAATGATAATATAAATGTCAGAACTAATAAAATTTCATTACAGTAAATTGATTATGATTAAAAAAATACACTAATGGGAAAATGAAACAAAAATTTCCTTTTAAGATCAGTTTCCCCGCCATCCACAAATAAAATAAAAATTGTAAAATATTAATTTATTCTGAACTTAACTTTTGAATGAACTAAGTTCATATTGTAAACTTGTAGCAGAAACCTGAATGTTACATGACTTTAAATAGAAGTTGGAAATTTGATTGATCAAATCAGATCAACAGAAATGAAAATATGCTTTTCATGACTGGTTTTCTAAATATTATCATAGATCTTAAACAATACGGTCATTTTCAAATTTCCCAAAATATTTTGGCATTCCTGATGAAATTCAAAATTATCTATTAAAAATGATATAAAAACAAAATTTGAATTCATTATAACTAATTCATAAGCAGATTCTCCCCATTTTGTTGATTAAATGTAACTGTTACTCATTAAATATAATTATTATATAACTGAAAATCAATCAAAAACTACATTAATCTACTTTGAATTTCAAAAGCTGAAATAAATAATTCATAAATTTTCAATTAACCAAATACATCACCTATACCAAAGGATAAGAAATGTGAAAAGAAATTATCCACAGATGTGAACGAAAATTACATTTTTCATAGATATCTTGAAAAAATGAATGATAAAAGTCAGTATTAACCAAGCAAATAGTTTAGAAATCATACCTTTATCACACATACTATGAGTCTAATTTGCAAGAATATATCAATTAATTACTATAATGAAATTTAAATTTTGAAATAGAATTAGGGCAAAAAACATCTCTTAGGACCAAGGCCAAGCTACAAAAATATCTTCACTATGATTATAGCATGAGATATTCCTTCAAATAATTAAAGAAATAGTTAAATATCAAATTATTCAATTTGATATGTAACTATTTCAATAACTAGTTTATTTATCCCTTGATTTAGGGCTATAAAAGTTATTTTAACTATTATCATAGCTACTATCAAAACTTTGGACTGAATTCAAATGACAAGGGCAATACTTGAACACTTGAGCCATTTACAAAGCAGTTCTTGGATTAAATCTATTTTTAAATCTGGAACTGTCAGTTCCAAAGCAGACTTGACCATTGAGCCAAAGTAATCTTGCTTACAAATTAAATCATTAAGGAAAATATTAAATCATAACAATTTAATAAGTATTTCTAATGACAAGGTATGCATTTCCCAATTATAGATTTATTTGCAATAGACAATATACTAAGAGCTAAGTATCAATAAAAAGATTTAAATGAAATCTGGTATGCATATTTCAATCTATCATGTGAGAACATAATTTCTTGAACGGCCAAATGCAACGTTTTCATGCAAGTTATATTATATTTTTATTCATTTTAATTGTTTCATTGAATGAGTCGCTTTAGTATTGCAAGCAATCCAAAAAAACTTTGTCTTGCCTTGATTGTTTAAAAATACATATAACATTCCTTATTTATTTCATTTTATGTAATCACAAGCTCAAAATGACATTTTTCTAGGTGTTATTTGCTGTAGTCATTAACTTATTTTTTTAAATCAGAGCTTTTGTAAATACAATGGAAACATGTTATCAAAAGCTGATTTTTTGAGATGCTTATGCAGATAATAAAATTTTTATTTTTTTGCCTACGGATTTTTGTTGATGCCACAAACCTCATTCCCAAAACAACATGTTCCAACATGATAATAATAATAAGACAATTTTTATGACAGAAAAGATCTAAAGCTTTATTAGATTAAAGCATCATTAATTGTATAAATAAAATAAATATTTAAAAATTAAACACACAATTACCTTCATCAATTAGGGCCATGACTCCCAAAATTTTCACCTGCAGAACATCTCCTCGCTTTGCAACCTGTTCTTTAAAATAAATATATGAAGTCTCCAGCATTTAAACTTTGAAAAGAAAAAAAATCAAAAACAGGAAATAAAATTATACTCACTCTAAAGCCAATTTCACAGACATCAATGGGATCGTTATCACCTTTACAACCAGTTGATTCATCAGTATGATTAGGATCTTCCCATGTCTGAAATAAAATAAATCCGATACAAATAAAGATAAAATAATCAAAGGAAAATTTATAAGTCAAATGATGCAGCTATTTATTTTAACTTATGAATAAGCATTATTTCAAAACAATAAATCAACTAGAAAAAAGGTTTAGAGCATTCACTTTGTTTAGTAAAATTAGGTAAGACAAAAAGGACCAGGATGGCCTGGTTGATAGAGCGTTGGACTCGTACTCCTTAGGTTACGGGTTCGAAACTCATCGGTCAAAAGATTCCCCGAGTGTGTGGCGGCTAGCACTCGTTAAATCTGTTCGTGCTCGCTAAGTCCACCATGTCGAGAAAACACTGGGGGTGCGGGTCAGAGGTGATCGTTCTCTGTTCCAGGTCCAAATTACAATCTGAGATGAATGAATATGCATGAATGTAGTCCGCCCCCTAAAAAGGGTTGTGACGAGTGTGAAGCTAAGTCGTACTCTTGGCCCTAGATGGCGCTACTTGTAAAACAAGAGACGTATATATCCGGCTTAAAATCTGCTGATGCATCAGCGGGGCTTGTCCATGGCAAGTGCCATAAGTAACAACAATAACAGGTAAGACAAAAGGAACAAATTATCTTTAAAAAATGTAACCTCTATTTTACTGACTATTACAATGCACTTTAAAGTAAGCAGGCTCTTCTTAGCATTCACCAAAAGAGAAGTCTAATATGATACATCATATGGTAAGTAAAAGCCATATCCATTAGGGTTTTGTGGTTTGGAATAAATGGAAGCCATTGACCTCCAACAGTTAAAATAAGGCAAACATCTTTCCTTAACTATGTAACTATGTACAAAACTTTGAGCATGCCATATAACATGCTATTTATGAATTAAGGAGTAAATCTCAATATGAAAGATTTGGAATTAAAATAATGAGTATTAAAAAAATTGGACAATATGTACAGATACATCTATTAATGCGTATTTGAAAGAATAAATGCTTTCAGAAGTGGCAAACAATTACACACAAAACTGTCAATCTATGATATATGATTCAAATTAGAAAGACTCAGAACTATGACATTAAATATATCTACAAATAATGAGATGAAAAAAGCCAAATTTTCTAAGATGTGAAATTGATTTAAATTATATTCTTATCAAAAACAAATGTGATAAGATTTATTAAAAAGAAATTTATTTTACATCAAATATTTTCTGAATGATTTTATACAATAGTAATAGTTTTTACAAGACAAAATATACTATTAATTATTGACTGATTAAATAAAAAAAATTAACAAGTAAAAATCATACAAAAAAAACCCTCAAAATTTTTTAGACAAAGTAATTAATTACAAGTTACAAAATCTATGAAACTATGCAAAGAAAGTAAATTTGGAATAAAAATGTTCTTTAAATATACATTTATATCAAAAATGAGTACAATAAATAATCAATAAGTCAAAAATGTTAAAACTAATAAATAAACTGCCAATTGAATAATATATATAAAATTCTTTTTTTAAATTAAAATAATCTACATATGAAATTAAAAAGTATACATTTAGATAGTTTAATAATTAACAACTTACTTGTGGCAAGGCCCCATAATTCCAAATATAACCATGATGTGGAAAGCAATTGTGAACATAACGAAGTTGGCCCTTTTTGGTATCTTGCTTGATTGGATTCAGAGCTTCCTTTGTTGCAATCTGCAATTATAACATTAAATGCAATAAGAACAATGCAACTTCTAAAATTATAGTTAATATTATAATAATTATATTTAATAAATTTATAAAAATTCCATTCAAGATGAGAAATAGCTGTAATGTAAAATGTCAGCTGTTTTCTCTTAAACAGATTTTTCTATATTTAAAAACATTCATGTATATTTGTAAATATAATATTTTAATGAAGTCCACACTATTTAAGATTACATTAAAATAAAGCAAAGGTAATAAAAGGATTAATGAAAACAAATTTATGCTATCCATGGTATTCCAAGTAATTACTATAAATTAAATATTAAATCTTTCAAAATGTATCCATTATTGAACAATAAGTGCTTTTACATAAATAATGACATCACCAGAGCACAAATTTTCTTATACATGGTCACTGATTACCATAAATTAAGGAATGCAAATCAAATACTAGTTGACATGCATTCATGTTAATTTGAGTGTTTGAAAGAAACTGACATATTGTCATAAATAAAGGAAAAAGTATTCGAAATTTATTAATTAATGAATATGTAGTTATTTCATATTGCATGCAACAAGACAAACAAACATGCAATATGAAAAAAAATAAAGTATCCAGATAAGGTACACTCAATATTCTTTGGTTTTGATACAGAAAACTATATGAATCCAAGAGCACATGTAGACCATTTAAGTATTGGAAAAAATGCAAGTAAATGAAAAAGAAAGTTGTTTAGTCAGAACTATAGTTAATAAATCTAGATTTGCCACTAGTATTAATTATTGAATGACAATATAAACAATTTTTTTAAATTCTGTGAAATTATTAAAAATTATGTCCATAAACATAAATAATTACATATGAAATTTGTATAGATATTATTACATATAAACAACATTAAAAAAAACTCAGATAAATATGCCACTGGAATGAAGCATAAAGACAACGATGAATTTCAGGTTAGAACATATCTTACAATCCTTTTGTCTACATTAATTTTAAAAAATCATACCCATCTACTGTTTATTTTTGTACCAGAAAGGTTTTTTTAAAAAATATTACTTAATATTTAAATAATTATATATTTTTTATGGTTAATGAATGAATAACATTACAAATATATTATTCTATATAATGCCTTTATTTTTTATGTGTATGTGTGAAAATAGAAAAAAAAAAACCCATCAAATGTTATTGCTGTATTTGACTTTTTCCTTCGTCTTTCTGAATAAAAAAAGAAAAATTATTATTTATTATTAAATAAAAATAAACAACTAGGTTATACAAATTTTATTATCATTTGCTCATGTCATATAAATGGAATTTAGAGAAGAAATAAGAGTATTAAAGGTATTGGCAAAGATGTTTTTTAAAGAAAGTTATGGTTTTTTTTGTAGAAATAACTTAGGACCCATACATCACTAGATTATTTTTTTCAGTTAGATGTTAAGAAATAAAAAATATTTTTAAAAAATTCCCAATTACTGTATTTGGATTAAGAACAATTAAGCATATAACTATCTTGGCGTATTAATAAAGATTATGTTAGGATGTGATTTCATTTAGAACAATTTGAATGCTAAAAACAGGAAGAACATTGAAAATTTTCCTCCTATAATCCTAATAACTTATAAACTCATAAATATTTATTTAAACATTACTTTCAGAAGGATTATGTTTATTAAATGACATCCATTAGGATAAAAAGAGCAAATGTCCTACAATAGTCATAGTAATTTGAATTACATCAGTTTTTAAAATATTTTAGATTGTCTAGCATTTTACTAATAAATTGAAACCAAATATAAACTAAAAATAATTAAAATACCATTATCAAATGAATTCTCAAAAACATATACACACTGCGAAAATAAAATATAAAAACTATTTTTAAAAATAAATTATAAAAATTATTTAAAAAAAAATAAAAACAGAGAAAAATGAAACCCTTACAAACACAATGAAGAAATCAAAATTTAAATATTATTATAGTTTAGAGTATGCTTGTATATAAATAAGATGAAAAATACAAATAAGATGTCTTGGATTAATATGATCAGATGCATTTCACTCATAGTTTAGTTTCATTAGATTAACTTCCTCCTTAGAAGTTACATTTCAGCCATTTTGAGGCAAGCCATGTTACACAGCATCTGACATAGTGAACATCTACACTACATTGAGATTTAAGTTCATTCCCTCCATTCCCCTTCCAAAACTTGGATTATCTGTGAGCAAATGTTTCTAAAATCTGATTGCTGCTTTTATGGTACAAATATAATTAGCTTGACTTCAACATCTCGTCACTAACCCTTTCGTTACATAATTCCTTTATCAAAATAGGTTCAAAAATTGCAAAATGTTTTCTGTCAAGATATCTTTGAGCTCTGAAGAGTCTGCAAAATGCTGCAAAACAAGCCTTAGTTGTAGAACAATTGACAACTAATGCTATTTGTTAATCCAGATCTGAATGAAACCATGGGCAGGAAAAATAACAGGCTGCACACCTCAATAGATAGCATATCGCACAATTTATGTGGGATATGAAATGAGAGGATTAGAGAAATTTGCAAAAACAATCTTATTATTCAGAAAATTGATTTTCCTCTGAACTTTATAATAAGAAAGTCCTTTAAACAGCTTGTTACTTTGAAAATTTTAGAAAATTGATAACCAGATTTTTTTTGAACTTTTCAATTCAAAAAATCAGAACAATAATCTGAATAATGATAAATATTATTTTACCTCCATCTTTGCATTTGTCCATCTTGGAACTTCTACTATCATATTATAGATTTTATTTTCTTTATCGGCAAATAATGGGATGTCATGAAAAGGCGAGATGGGCCCATTTTCATCAGCTTTAAAATACAAAATCAAGTAAATATTTTTAAAAAATGTTCACAAACATTTTTCATAAAATGAACATACAAAATAATTTAATAAGAATCAAACTGTAAAATTTATTAGCTATTTCAAAAAATATAACAAACTCATTTTTTTAATAAATAATTCAAAGAATCTCATTCATAAGTATCCATCAAATATGATATCCCTAAAAAATAATGATAATGATTGTATAATATATACATATTTCTGATTAAATATAGAATTTCTGACTTAATTGTTCAATCTGTTACGCAATTTTAAAAACTTAAATACAAACTGGAGTAAATTTTAAATATATTTTCATAAATCAAATGGTTAAATTAAGATTTTTTCATTTATACATATGAATCTTTTTATTTTTAAACTGATATAACTGTTTAACATGTTTTGTTAATGATAAAACAGCAATTTTTTAAATTTTTCAACAAATAATTCAGATGAAAATAAAAAGGCATATAATTTCAGACAAAGTTGAACATATTTTAAAATAAGGAATAAAATTCAGACTCATTAAACATAAATTCAAATCAGAAAATATTTATTTCATATTAAGAGACAATGAATTTGTGCAAATAGACAATATTATACAATATAAAACTCATATAATAGTGAATGTAAAAGTGCCAAGCATCTATGTTTTTTTTTTTTCCTTTGCTCCTATGTTTATGTATGACTCGCTAGTATTATTTAAATGAAGAATCAAACCTTTGGAAGACAATCCGGTTTTAATAAGCCGGTGCCCAAATCAGTAATAGCCACCTTGCCCATCTCACGATAAATCACAATACAATTTCTTAGGATGTTATTTGATGTCGTTAAAATAAAATGCGATCAAAAGTGATTAATAAAATTTCCGAGTCCAAATCCAATAACTGTATACAGTATTGTTATATTAATTTTCTTTCACAGTTTGTTTCATTAAGTACGATTAAATATTAAAATGTCAGATGAAAGAATTAATCCAATTTAACTATAACTTCATAAAAAAAGTAATTTCCAGAAAAGCGAATCAAGAACTATACCAGGAAATATGACAAAGGATGGAACAATTATGTTTAAATGGGTCATTATACTTACTATAAAAAATCCTATATCCTAGCGTATTTGGACTACCCCTTTCTATTATTGTGTATGACATGGTTCGATAAGAGCTAATAAACAGTCGTTTTTGAAGATTTGGCAAAGAGAAGAGTTTACTCCGCCGGAGAAGACAGCGTGTTGGTAAGCGGAGAGAATTAAACACGTGTCGTAAAACCAGCATAGAAAGGAGAAAGAGGTTAGATGAATAAAAATATTGATTTTATCCCCCACTCGACGGCTGTGAAAGCAGTTCGCCCGCTCTAATTCTTTGAACACGAGTGCCATCTATTGACAATTTTTATTTTCAAAATGCCGGTTTTGATTTTAATTGCGGTTAAAGTTAGTGCAAAAAATTTTTAGTTTCATTTTTCGGAAATTGCTAATGAAGCAATCCAAAGTAAACAACAAATTTCAGAAAGATTGAATAAGATTATACAAATAGTTTTCTTGAAGTTAAAATCTTAAAACCCTAAATAGCAGGAGGACCATGTAATTTTTATTTTTTTCGTTTTAATCATTACCAAGTCTGAAGCTGGAAAATAAGCAAACAAGCAAAAAATACGGACAAGGGAACGATTGTACACATTTTCAAAAGCGAAACTGAAAAGAAAAATGCCAGCGTTTTATTTACACGCAAACTAAGTATTTAATATATATGATAAAATTATTTTCGACTTAAAAACAGTTTTATTAATCAATATAACTTACAATTCAGTTTTGCATGAAATAATGTGTAAGAAAAAGGGGGGAATACAGGTTTTAAAAATTAGTTAGATAAACTCCTTGAATGAACTTATGTATAAATTAATTTTTCAAATTCTGGTAAGGAATTCTGATAGCTGTTGTAAACATTTCAATAACAGAGTGTTGAGTTTAAATAAAAATGAATTAAACCTTTTATCATTATCAGTTATCCCACCTTTTTAAAATAATGTAAAAATGATCGTTTGAAATGTGTTATAGTTTCCATATTTTCAAAAGTATATTCATAAAATGCACACATAAAAGTTATTCTTGAAGAATTAAAAATGTGAAAGAAATATCATTCCAAAAGAATCGGTTTAAGGAAAAAGGTTTATATTATTATTTCATAATTTAAAAAAATTGATATACAGTGGAGGAATTTTAGATTATAATTCCCTTATCATTTTTATTATTAGTATTATTTCTATAATAGTCAGACGATGGTCATGTATTTAAAATCGTATTTATTTATATCAGTTTCTACTACTCTCTTTACGATTTAATTGGCTATATTTAGAAAAAGAATTTAAAATACTCTTCTTAACAATAGACAATAAATATAATTTTAACTTCCTTTCAGATAGTTGAATTGTTCCAATATTGTTAGTTCAAATTCTCCAAATGGGGCTACCACAAATTTGCATTGAAAATAGTGCCTTAAAAAAGTTTTTTTTTCTGACGTACTGGACATTGATTATTGGGAAAACAATTAAAAGCTTTTATCAAAACCCATCGATCTATTAAGTACGGATTTTAAAATTTAAAATACACAACCCATAGAGAGCAGGCTTTATAATGTAATTATATCTTCTCGATGTTTTCTGCATTCCAAAAATCGGATAAGATCGTAAAAACATACAGAATTTATTGAGTCCTGAGGGATGTAATACCAATTATATGAATTTTCTAAAGAAATTAACACATTTCAAATAATAATTTGCTTTATATAAATATCTGAAAAGCAGTAAATTAATATGTTTGAATAAGAAAGTAAATTTTGTTAAGCACAATAATGTAACTAGAGAAGCCAGGTTAAAAGGAATCGATTACTTAGTGATACATATCTTCCTTATCTCCTCACTTCGTTCCTTTTCTATTTTCTCTTGTTACTACAGAGCGGAGCAAATGAAAATCATTCCTAATTTTGAGTACGTTATAGCGATGTTATCTGGCTTATAAGGCTAGCGCTGCAGTTCTCCCCCACCTGTGAGTCGGCAGAGAAGCGAACGATTTCTATTGCACCAAGCGTTATGGAGAGTTGCTACTTTCTTACGTCAAGTGAGTCGGACCATTTTGTTGCTGGGAAAATGACGCCACGACGGTCACCAATGTAGCGATTGAAGGTCGCGATACAAACCTGCGACGCTAGGACCAGTAACCGAGTAATATGACCATAATACAAAAGTCGATTTCGGTATCATATATGTTATCTGGCTTATAAGGCTAGCGCTACAACTTCATGCCTTTCACTTAAGGATTGAAGTGTGGTTGAGTGAAATGACTTCTAGAAGATAAATTAATGTACCTGATTTTATTTTTTTGCTATATAAAACTGCACATAATTAAAAAACTTAAAAAATTGCAGATTTTGAGGAGAAATTTCCTGTTTTATTTTGACATGAAACCAAGGAGATTAAGAAAAAATTGGGATCTACATATTGTCTTGTGTTTGTTAAAAGATTAGGTCAATCCAAAAACGTCTTTACTTCCTCCACTTCATGCACAAATAAAGCTTAAAAAATAATTTACTGAAAAAATAAAAGAATGCACAAAACAACTTGAGAGGGTAGTGCACTTACCCCCTTGTGGACAATCGTTACCAAGGGTTTGTCCGCCATCTTTCTTTTACTATTTCACCCCCGCTACTATACATGCAAGATTTTCAAAGAAAAGTAAAAGAAGTTTAAAAAAGAAATCTCTAAGTAATCTCAAAATATGCGAGAAAGATTCGAGAAAAATTCTGCTTTCTCTTAAGCTCATTCAACTTTGAAATCGTCTAAAAATTAGGATAAAAATTTAAGTAAGTAAACACATACTTTACATTTTTACCGAATCATTGATAAAATTAAATTGTAAATAATATATTTGTAAGTTATTTTTAAAAAATATAAATATCGTTTGTTGATAAACTCACGTAACAGTAAAAAAAGAAATGCATTTTATGTTTTGAATTAGCTACAAAACTTAATTAATATAAAAATAAATCATCAAAATTAAAATAATAAAAACACTTTTTCTTTTTTTTCTGATATATAATTAATTAGTTGAATAAAATGAGTTCAAAGTTGTTATTTTAACATGAGGCAATACATTTCCTTTCACTTCCCCAAATTTTCTTTTATTTCTCGAATAAAAAGGTTATAAAGCTGTGATGTTTAATTTTAGGTTTAAATGCTAATAACAACAGCAACAACAAAATGTGCAGTTTCCATTAAGGATTGGTCAAAAAGAAGAAACTTTCAAAATAAAAATAACATTTGAGACCAAAATTTTTTTAAAAAAAAGATTCGATAATTAAAATATTATGAGTGTAGAAAATTAATGTTAATTATTTATTCTTATATTACAAAAATCAATATCAAATTAATGTTAACAAAAAATTAAAATGAAAGTTTTAAATGCATTAGATTAATAAACATAATTATTAAAATCAAATAAATCTTGGTATTTATTATTTTGAAGCTAATTAATTTAGTGATTCAAAAACTTTTTTGAAGAGAGCGGAAAAATTTAGTAAAATTGTTTAGAAGAAAGCAGCCGTTAAAATAGATTAAGGAAATTGAGTCCCTAATTTTCAATAGCAAATGCTACTTTGAAATTTTAATGAATATTATTTAAATAAAGAATGCTACGATCTTCCTCGTAAAATTTAATAATATTTAATAAAGAAGCCCTTTTATGGGATTAAAAATAAAGGCAATTTTTAATTTTGTGATTATAAAAGAGGATATAAAGGTAGTTTCTAACTGACTGAAGATCTTTAAATATGGTTTAGAAAGCTAAGAATTCATCCGTATATACCAAAATAGCCTCTGTAATGAAAATAGCTGGAAAAAAATATTGATATAAATAAAGTGCATGCCTTTTAATCTCTCAGAGATTTGCTGTTATTGTTTTTTTTAAAAGTTAACCTTCACACGTATCTAGAAGACTGGATTTTTCTTTTCGAGACGTTGGCAATTGTAGTATTTTGATAAATACATTGCGATAACAGCGATATTACATTGGATCGTATAAAGGAATCTTTTGAAATGATATCTTATCTTGTTTGTGAATGCTTCATTGCAAATATTGAAGGTACAATTTCCTTTTTTATTTCTTCTGGCGGTTATTTAATATTTACCGATTTGATAATCTAAGACGTTGTGTAATGTTATCTTTCTTCCTATTAGTAACGCACAAATATCTCAAAAATAAAATTTAAAAAAATCTTCATTTACATTTCAAATTCAGCAAGATTTCTTCAAGTAAAACTTTTCTTAAACTGCAGTTTTCCTAAATGATCATTACTTATACGAAAAATAAATAAATAAATAATCAGTATTCATATTTTTCTCTTACTGAAGTTATTATAAATAATCATTGTTTATATTTTTCTCTTAAAGAAGTTTTTATAAATAATCATTATGTATATTTACATTTCAAATTTAGCAAGATTTCTTCAAGTAAAACTTTTCTTAAACTACAGTTTTCCTAAATGATCATTATTTATATAATAAATAAATAAATAAATAATCGTTATTTATATTTTTCTCTTACTGAAGTTTTTATAACTAGTCATTATTTCTATTTTCCTCTTAAAGAAAATTTTCATAAATAATTATCTTTTATATTTTTCTTTCAAAGAAGTTTTCATAAAGAATAATTAATATATTTTTCTCTTACTGCAATTTCCATAAATAATTATTATTTACATGCAAAAAGTGGAAATCATGCACATTATTTAGATGAAAAAAAGGCATTATTTGTATTTTTCTTTCTTTATTCCTTCGTAATAATCATTATTTAATTATAAGTATTATTTATATTCATCTCTATTTATTTTTTCATAAATAAACATTATTTATATGCAAGAAACTGAAAATCGGCACAGTTTTTAAGTGAAACTCCACTATTTTAAGCATATTTTGTTAACTTAAATGTCTTTTTAATTGGAACAAAAGTGGGTAAATTAATTGCTTTCCTGATTGTTTTTTAGTGACTCAAGTATTAATTTGAGAAGAATGAATAAATAGGAATTAAAAAAATTAATACTTTTGAAATCGTTGGCAAAATTTACAAAATTAAATAACAAAAAGTTAACTGCGCATGAGTTCTTACACCTAACTGCACGTTGTTCCGCAATATGCAGTGACGTCATATCCTTTCCCCAAATGCAAGATGTGCAATGGATTCTAGAATCAAGTTTGTGCGGCGCATTTCAAGTGCATCCTGTAAGCCAGAATTGACTCACTCATGATGGAATTCCTTTAAGAAGCACAGAATTTAATATTAAACATTGTTTATAAGCGAATCTTATTTTATTTATAAAATTAAAAATAACATTTATTTGTCTTTGTTGTTTCTAGGTATTGCCTGGGTTATGGTAGATGTAGGAAATTTGGAGAATTAATTCAAAGATCTCTGCTCCAAAGTAATGACAATTACTGGAGAGAAAAAAGAACACACCAGATCCTGCTTTAATATCAGATTGAAGATTAAAAGGAATGCGGCAAACATTTGGGTAAAATGGAGTTTCAAAATTGAGGAGGCAAATTGAAAGATCCATTCAGCATGTGAATGTAAACTTTTTAATTCAAAATAACATTTTAATATATTTTTTTAACTGAGTATAGTTCATTCATTCCTTATTATTTATTTCAAAATTCATTGACCACTACCATGTAGTATATGCCGAAAAAATAGGAGATGTAAATCGTTATACATTTGACTGATCTATATGGAAAAATTTCATCTAAAATTTTCAGATAATTTTAGATAATAAGGGTTCAAAAAATTCATTTGTTCATTTCATCCAAAACCTACAGTCAATTTTAGAGGAAAATGGGTCAAAAATTTACTTTTTAATTTTATCTAAATAAAGTTTCCGGTAATTTTAGAGGAAAAGGGTTCAGACATTTATTTGTTAATTTCATCTAAACAGAATTTCTGATAATTTTATAGGAAAATGGTTCAAAAAATTTATTTGTTAATTTCTGATAATTTTAGAGGAAAAGGGTTCAGAAATTTATTTGTTAACTAGCCGCCTTTGGCGACCAGTCGGTTCGCCAGTATTAATGCTCGCTAAAATTTTCTTATAATATTTTATGTAGCTGTGTCTCATAACAGGTTTTTCACCAAAATATTTTTAAACCAAACAAATTTTGATAATCATATAATTCATTTGTAGTATTATTTTCTTAAGATGTTCTGTTCATTGTACTACTCATCTTTCTCTTTCTATCCGAGCAATGATTGTCCCGAAATCGATATTTTACTTAAATGGTGGAGGGAAAGGACTAACATTCTACGTTTTTATAGAATAATGAGATTCAAATTTTCATAAATGTAAACACAGTAAACAAATAAAGACACAATTGGTTTGCAAGAGATGCGAAAGTTTAAAAACAGCTTGGAAAATGCCGCGCACAGAGGAAATAATAATGACACACACACACACACACACGCACGCACACACACACACACACACACACACACACACACACACACACACACACACACACACACACACTTCTTTTTTTTTCTATCCTTTTTTTCTTTAATACTTTTCAAACCCTTTTTTCCTTTTTTATTCTTTTTTTTCTTTCCTGCCCAGACTTTATTTCGAGCAGGCATAGATTAAATGTCCATACAGACTAATAATAAAAGCAACTATTTTCTTTCTTTTTTAAACATCCCGTTATCTATAACTGAAAACCAACTGACTTTGCGCATTTCTTTCTAAACAAATGATAATTTATTACTTCCTGCTATCTTACTCGGCGTGGGGAAAGGAAATGAAGATTTTTGGCGGGAAAGTAAGAAAAGTGTCGTTTTAACTATTTTCCTCGCAGTTTTTTCATTTTTTCTCTCCATAAGAACCATCCTTTTGTCTTAACGAAAATATTAAAATAAAAATTAGCTGAATCGGTCGAGCCGTTCTCTAGTTTTGAGCTTAGCAACGCATTTCGAGTTCCATTTTTATTAATGTAGATTTCATCTAAACAGAATTTCTGATGGTTCAATAAATTCATTTGTTAATTTCATCTAAATAGAATTTCTGATAATTTTAGAGGAAAATGGTTCAAACATTTATTTGTTAATTTCATCTAAATAGAATTTCTGATAATTTTAGACGAAAATGGTTCAACAATTTATTTGTTAATTTCACCTAAATAAAGTTTCCGATGATTTTAGAGGAAAATGGTTCAAAAATTTATTTGTTAATTGCCTCTAAACAAATCTTCAGATAATTTTAGAGAGGAATTGTTCAAACATTTACTCGTTAGTAAAGCAGCTGTGTTTTTTAAATTGTGAGGCATTCAAAATCTACTCCATAAGCAATAGACAAAACTAATGATCCACGAACTAGACTCTTTTTTTTGTTTCATTTCACATTGCTTTTTTTCTTTTTTATCTTTATTTCCTTTTATGAATAGTAATTTAGGCATATTCTTTTTCTTTTTTCTTTTTTCCTACTTTAGATCCACGTGTCGATTTCTCCCCTTTTCCTGAATTATTTTATAACTTCCTTTGTTTATTATTATACTGTTTTGTTTCCTTTTTTGTATTTTTTTGTTACGTCTTGTTTCTGTTTTATTTTACATAGTGCTGTTCATTCTCGGATTGCAAAACCCTTTGCGTTATTGCATTCATTGAGCTTCATGGAGTGCTTATTTAGTCAAAATAAGGATTGAAAGGAAATATCGAAGAAGGGAATGTTTACGTTTAGCAACAGGGTGGACTCGGATTATACCCGGGTTTAGGAGGCGTAAAAACAGTAAGTAGCCCATACTTCTTAAAATTAATTCACAATAAAATACTTTAAAAAATTATTTATTGTCAGGGGTTCAGACATTAAATTATGATGAAATATTTCTTAAAATTTGATAACTCACTTTTTCACGTTTTTATAGAAAGCGCTGTTTATAATTTGTTATTATCATGTATAACATGATGTGGTTTTGATTAGTAGGTTTTGGTGTCTCAGAAATTTGAAGGTAAAAAAATATTCGTTTTTTCATAGGTAGATAGCGAGTCACCTGATATATGACATTCGAGGTTTGTTTTGCCAGTATTGTTTGAGATATTTAATTAAAGTTACTACCAATTGCTTTTTGTTTGTCGTTTCTTCAACGACACATCATCTTTAATTGACGTCATCTTTTAATTTCTTAGGGATTTCTTACTTTTAAATAATTAATCTCACGATCAGAAGATATTATCGTTCAGTTTTTTTTTAAATTCTTTTTCAGTTTTAATTATGGCAATTTTGTGAAATACAACTTATATTTATTCTTTAAAGATAATATTGGCTTATTCTTACTAATTTTATTTCTCAAAATACTTCAAATTTCAATATAATTTTAATATTAATCTGCTTTACGTTCATCGGATTTTACCACATTTACAATATCTTCCAGTAATAGTGAACTTTTCATCAAAAATACTGTTTTTTTTTTTAAATCTTAAAATCGTTTGAACTCCAAAACATTGTTTGCCATTTAGAAAATTGAAAATAAAAGCTTAAAAAAATTATCTTTAGAGAGAGAGAGAGAAGTCTCATAATTTTTCAAACCAGTTTAAACTGGTTAATGACTTAAAATAAATAAGAAAAATAATTATTTAAAAAAACAATCATGTTCTCACATGATAACTTGAAATTGGCGACCGTCGATTTTATTATTTTTATTTTTTATTATTGATTTTTTTAATAATATGCTGAGGTTAGCAACGATAGAGGATCTCATTCAAATTTAACGATATTTTATAAAATACTTTTATGCGCCAGTCTCACACTTTTTATTACTTGAATTAGATATAGAAGCAATCATTTAGCAATTTTGAGTTACAATAAAATTTTGCAATCAGAAATGACACGACATTCAAATCTACGTAGAAAAAAATGGAATGAAAAAGAATTGAATGGGCAAAAATCAAGGTCAAGGAATGAAGAATTCGGGAAATGCGAACATTCTTATGCATTCCACACCTTAGCGGAGTAGTATCGTCAAAAAGTTGCTGTCTCGGTGTACAGAAATAAACAGCGCTTCATCTTATTCCGATATTTTCTTGTATACGTACTATATCTTGTTTTGATTTATATTACGTTAATTTGTATTGATTTACATTCTTTGTGCAAATTACATTAGTGTTAGATTTACGTTCTTTTGACAAATTTGAAAGGTGTGAGCAATAAAAAAAAGGATAATATCATACTACTTGAAATCAATCTAATATTTTCGAGTAAAGATATTAGATTCTTAGATTCATCTGGCTTTTTATATATTTGACTTCCTATTTCTTCATCAAATCCTGAGTTGTTAGAAATTGTTTGAAACTACTTTAGCAATCCAAAATTTTAGGGTCGAAAGTAAATTCTGATTTCAAAAGAAATTTAGGACAATGCTTTAACACCACATAATATTGACTGACTGTTCGGAATATTTCAACAAAGCAGGCGTTGTCACTCTTTCATTGTGTTCACGACCGTGAAGCGTTAAAAAGCAGTGACCATGACTCTTTTTTAAAAAACTGTGCCAGTGACGCGATTTATTTTTGTCAACTTGGGATTATTTGTCAAATTTTCATTTTATTTACGATAAAAGAGTTTCGAAAATATTTTTAGTTAATTATTTGAATAACAACAATTCGATTGATGGAGCATATATATATATATATATATATATATATATATATATGACAAATCTATCGGTACAAACTTTTTTAATCATATACTTTTTACACATAATTGAGTAAATATAAAACAATATTATCATCAAAATAATATTAGATCCTGACATTCAGATGAATCACTATTTTTTAGATTTTTTAAAACTGGTTAAAACACTTTACTTTTTTATATGCTAAGAGAAAGTATAGGGTGCTCATTAATTATTGTCGGGGTTTCCGTACTTCATAACTTCCGAATAAAAAACATTGCGCAAAAACCGATTACGTATTTGTAAATAACATCTCAAAAAATTTTATTAATGATGTTAAAGTGTAAAGCTTGCACAATTTGTACTTTGTAGGCATTCAACTGAAGGCGATTATGTATTCTTAAATTGCAACTAGACGAATTTTATTAATAATATTAAAAAGATTAATGAATTTGCACGTGGCTGCTCTTCGTGGTTCTTAACACATCGAGACGAAAATCGATTTCCCTTAAAGTGCTTTCCAGCATTTGTGGGGAAACATTTTGGATCGCAGTAACAATTCTGCGCTTAAGTTCATCAGGGGAGGGCACAGGGGTATATTACACAATGTTCTAGACAAACCTCCATAGAGGCAAGTCTGATAGAATTATCCGAAGGCGGATCTTTCTTGTACGTGGTCCTGAAGCGACGCTGAGTAGTTATGACGGATTTAGTTTCGGAAAACCACAATACACACATTGCTTTTTCTTGCACGGTCGCCATTTTTATTTATGACATCATAATTACCCAGACTGAAAATGCTCTAAGATCGCATTGTTGCCAAGTAAAATTCTTTGAGTTGTAATTTACGAATACGTAATCGTTTTTTGCATAACATTTTTTTTTTCGAAAGTTATGAGGTACGGAAACCCCGACAATAATTAATGAGCACCCTATATTATAAACACCAATCCAGTTCATTATATATTAACATTTCATTTTAAAGAAACACGAAGGCTATTTTGGGAACGGAACTCGCAATTCTGAACTATGTCAGAAGATGAGGATGACCAACCCTTTTCAAATTTTTGTACCTCACCAACAAGAGAAAGTTTAATTCTGATGAATTTAATGTGCACCAGACTTGCTTACACGACGGTTCGCTAATAGAGTCAGGTCTCGAATCTGAAACCTTCTGGTTCTGAAGACGCGACCTTACCACCAGGTCATCTCGCAACTTTGTCAAAACCAAACAATACATTTCAAGGATATTTATTTACTTTAGATGTTGAAGAACCTCATGTTTCATATCTTCACGAGTTTGAACACATCAAATCACACCAACCACAAACTGTCTGTGTTAAAATCCATTTTTGCATGGGGCTTTCTTTAGTGTGAGAAGTAAAGACAGTGATAACATTCAATTTTAGTCCCAAATTTTTAGTTACATGTAGATATGGGACACATCACAAACATACGAAGAGGAACACGAATGCATCACATCATCGTTCGTCTCATCAGTCTCAGATCGACTTCTTTTCACCCTCGCTCTCCTCTCCTCTCTTCACGTTAGGTAAGAGGGGTTGCTATCAGAGGTGAGCAGGATTGCCAAAGTTGGTGGACCTTACAGTCTGTAAGCATGCTAACTAAAAAAAAATACTTTGAGGCTAAATGGATGGAATTTGATGTATGGGTTTCAGATAAAATTTTAGATTTCTAACAAGCTTTTAACGAAATTCATTCAAGGAGTCTGTCAGTCCAGTTGTCTGAATATGAATGAGCAAAGATAGCTAGAAAACGAAGATAATTTGAAGGTTCAAAATTGATACATAGCTTAAAATATAAAAAATTAGATATATTTCAATTTTGGTAGGAAATCTGTCAAGAAATTTGCTAATTTAAAAATGCAGTGACATAAAAATATAAAATTCGGCATGTTGCTTTTCGATTATTATTACAGCTCTTTGCCAAACTTTGGTTTTAATCAATCAGAAAAAAAGGTGTGAAAATTATGTTGTTACAAGCGGGAGAAGGCAGCAAAAGCGCCCCGAAAGAGAAGGCTTTGGCGACCTCTGTCGAAAAGCTTGGCGCCAACCGAGTTGATTTGCCGAAAAGAATAGTCTGGTATCCACTGAATCATTCATGAAGCTCCGCGTGTTTCCGCGCGCTCGCTCGCTCGGCTATATAAGGGACGGATTGCCGCAGTTTCGGCAGTTTTCCTCTCGGAAGAGAAGCAACTCGTTGTAAGGAGCTGATTACTTTTCACACTTGTTATTAGTGAGCTGTGTTTATGTTTGTTGTTAGCGCTGTATTATTGAGCTCACTGTGATTTACAGTTTTTTGTGCTATACGATACCTGTTTTGTAGTCTGTGTGTGGCTTGTATTTACTCTGTGAATGACTGTTGACGGCTGGATTGTTTTTAACTGAAGTTTTCCTTTCTCAAGTCATCCTGTAAATAGTTGTAAATAAATTTGTTTGTGCTGTCCTCAAGTAAAGTCCATTCAATCCGAACCCGCTACGCTAAAAACGTAACAATATTTTCGGTTTTCTGATAATTCTGTACAAACTACAATTGTAGCGATTAATCGCACAAAAGATCTCTAAATTTCATATTTTGATAGATTCATCTGTAACTATTGTTCGCTGATGATAAGCAATGGAGGGTGTACTTTTATTGAAGAATATATAAAAAATTTCAACTACGCCCGTGGGGGGTTGGGATTAGATTTGAATGGTCTATCCACTACATTGTATGGAAGCTCAAAGACTTGTAATTATCCCTGGTAATTGAAATAAATTTGGCATATGTTTATGGGTTTATTATACCGCGTTTGTAGGTCTTATCGAATTTTAATCCAATGAAAGTCTGCTTGATACAGATTTGATTTTCTTACTCTTCTGGGAGCGCACAATAAACAGGATATTGACACCCGGATAACAAAAAACCCGAATTGGTTGGAATTCTATGAATTCACTTCTTTGCCCACCAATATTAGAATACAAAGTTTTTATAGCAAAACTCGTTATAATTCTAATTTTTTCACTTCTTATTGAATGCTAAACCCTCCATTTACCTCAATGTGAATGCAACTTCAGCCCGGTGAATTATGGAAACAGTTGTTGGTAATATGCCGAATTAAAATAGAATGCTTTGTATTGGTAATTAATACATGTATAGATACTGCATCGCGTGTTTAAAGAATTTATAAGAAAAAAAATCGTTAAAGCATATAAACTTTTTATATTTTAACATAAATTCTGCAATGCCCAATTAAAATGCAGGAAACATAAACAAAACATTCACATAAATTGTAGGTTTAGTTCTGAAGAAAATTGGTTCAAACTGATTTTATTTTTCACTTATAAATTATTATGCAGATATGAAAAGGTAACACTAAGATAAGAGTCAAAATTAACTGTTTCCAGGTTTTGAAAAATACCTTTATAGACGCCTTGTTTTTCTCATTTAATTACGATAAAAGAAAATTAGACCGAATAGTACGGAAGTCGGTTAGTCGCGAACCGGATACTCGAGAATTACGATAGAAGAAAACTTAACCGAATTAGTATGGAAGTCGGTTAGTCGCGAACCGGAGAATTACGATAGAAGAAAACTAGACCGAATACTACGGAAGTCGGTTAGTCGCGAAAAGGATATTCGGGGATTACGATAGAAGAAAACTATATCGAATAGTTCGGAAGTCGAATATTCGCGAACCGGATATTCGAGAATTACGATAGAAGAAAACTACACCGAATAGTACGGAAGTCGAATAGTCGCGGACGGAATACTCGGGAATTACGATAGAAGAAAATTAGACCGAATAGTACGGAAGTCGAATAGTTGTGAACCGGTCATCGGGAATTACGATAGAAGAAAATTAGATCGAATAGTACGGAAGTCGAATAGTCGCGAACCGGACACTCGGGAATTACGATAGAGGAAAATTAGACCGAATAGTACGAAAGTCAGTTAGTCGCGACTGGGATACTCGGGAAGAAAATTTGATCGAATAGTACGGAAGTCGAATAGTCGCAAACGGAATACTCGGGAATTACACTAGAAGAAAATTAGACCGAATAGTATGGAAGTCGAATAGTCGCGACTGGGATACTCGGGAATTACGATAGAAGAAAATTAGATCGAATAGTACGGAAGTCGATTAGTCGCCAACAGAATACTCGGGAATTACGATAGAAGAAAACTAGACCGAATAGTGCGGAAGTCGGTTAGTCACGAACCGGATACTCGGGAATTACTACAGAAGAAAATTGCACCGAATAGCACGGAAGTTGGCTAGTCGCGATAGGATATTCGGGAATTACGATAGAAGAAAATTCGACCGAATAGTACGGAAGTCTAATAGTCACGAACCGGATACTCGGGAATTACGATATAAGAAAGATAGACCTAATAGTACGGAAGTCGAATAGTCACGAACCGGACACTCGGGAATTATGATAAAAGAAAACTAGACCGAATAGTGTGGAAGTTAATTAGTGTCGAACCGGATATTCGGGAGTGAATTGTATTATTGTTTTATAAAATAAATGTTGAAGAAGTGATAAACAACTGACAAGGTAATGCCATCAAGAGACTAATGCTTCCAATGTAAATTATTTCTAAATTAGACAATAGATGTAACTGCAGGAAAATCTTAATAGATGAGAGAACCAATTTATCTAGATTTGAGCTTTTGTTTAGCTTCTTAAGCATGCTCATAGCTTTTACATTCAGATTTACGGCAAAGATATTGCATGACCGTCAGTGAAACGATCCAAAAGAAAACTGCCCGAAGATATTTATTGCGCTTTCATAGCTCGGAAGGAAAAACATTCATCTTAATAGAATGCGAAATCATGAAAGCAATTATGCTGCTCAGAAGCAAATTCTTCGTGGTTCTAATGTACATGTATGAGTCTCAAACGGATTTGTTTTCTTAAAGAATATCTTTATTCATCAATATTAAAACCAAAACTAATATTATTAAAAGAGTTAAGGCTGCACAGGGGGAAGGGTAAATACATCATAATTTCTGATTCCGCACGCAGATGTTTTAGAAAATAAAAGCGGAAAATGATGCCTCCTTTGGCTCCTTTCTCTGTTGTAGAAGGGTTATGAATAAATTGAACCACACCACTCACACACGCTTTCTTGGTTCTCATCACTGTTCGAAGTTTCTTGGATATCGAATGAAATGGACGTTTTCCTTAGAATTTTGGATATCCAGTTTTTAAGGCAAACTTCAGTTAGAAAATAATAATAATAATAATAAAAGAAGATGAAATCTACGATCGCAATTTTCAAATTTATATTTTCAATGCAGCGGAAATTTAATCTTTGAAAACTGCTTAAACAGTAATAAGTTTAGGAATCGAATTTCTCAGATGAAGCTCATGAAGATTACTGCCGGCTACTTGATATTTTTAAAACTTTGTAATCTAAATTTTTTTTATCAATGTTATTATTTGTTTTAGTAAAAGATGAGATATTTAAATCATATTAGATTAATATTATCATTTATACTTATAAAATTTGTTAGAAACATATGTTTTTGCTGTTTATTCACGTAATTTCAGTTAAAACTAAGTGAACGTTATTCCCCCCCCCCCCAAACAACAACAACAACAACGGTGAGCGGAATTACCGCTTCAAAATTAATACTGTGCAAATGAACTTTTTAAAGAAATTGTTACTTAAAAAAATTGAGTAAGAAAAAAAGACGATTTTCACTCCACTATTAATACTTACAAATGATGAATATGGAAAATTAGGAAACAAAAAATCATTATTCAATTTACAATTATAAAACTCCCTAAGATGGTCGAAATTATCCTATTTTATAAAAGATCTTATTTTCTTCTAAAGCAAATTAAAAATAACTGAATTTTGATTAATTTGCTATAAAGCATTTTAAGCGAAATATACTTTATTATTTTTTAAAAAAATATTCAGCTGGCAAAAAAGAAAAAATCGTTTGCAAAGCATTGAGTTGCATTGAATCACACCAAAAGAAAACATCGAATTGTTGCGAAATTATTTTTGTATATGATGTATCCCGAGTATATGTATCTTGTGGTTTTTATTCATTTTTTTTTAAATTCTAAAAGTTGTATACTGTTTTTCTGTTATATCTTGTTTCTATATTAAAATTAATTAGATATCAATTTTATGAAAATGCACTTGGACAAATTTGGAATACAGTGTCCCTAAAATTTAGTACTGAAAACAAATCTCAGATTTGTTTCCTGCAGCTATAAAAAATATGATGCCATATGAACCATACATAATCAAGCTCTTAAATATAACTTAGCTTTGAATGAATATGAATCGATATTGCTTTGCTAAATATGATTAATTTGAAAATATTTTAATTATAAATAAAAAGAATTAAATAAAATAAAACTTTAAATAATACATTTATGCAAATTTTATGTAAAAATGCAAAAAAATTTGTTTTATGCAAATGTTATGTTTTTGCGAAATTTATACTCGCAAAAATTAATTATATTTAATATTTTATGCTATTTTTTTATATTGGAAAAAATAATTAATTTCAAAGCGTAGAATGAATGTTGCACATCCTAATTTTTACCTTTTTTCCATTTTCAGATTTTTTATTATAAATTTAACTTATATTCAAAATAATTATATACAAAATTAGTTATATTAAATTTAATAATAATTTAATACAATATTACATTTTATGCTAACAAAATTCAATATATTACATTCAAAAGTATAACTAATATGAAAATCACTCATTTTTGACTTCACCAGAAAAATAATGGAATTTTTAAAAATATTTAATTTTTTTGAAATTTTAGTACAATTTCTGTACATTGTCAATGAATGCTTGATTCAAATTGGATTTCGAAATAAAAATTCTTTATAAATTAAGAAAATTTTCTCAATCATATTACTTTGTTGAAAAAAAGATCATAAAATAATTTTTTTAAATGCGATTTTTATCTTTTTGAAATTTATATTCAAATAATTTTTTAGTTTTTATGGTATATTGTAAAACAAATGTAAGACAAATATATTGATATTTTGTAAGATAAATATTAAATTTTCATCAATTTTTTGGAATATTTAAATTAACATAACAAGGAAAGAATGCGAGTGACCACGTGAAGTATTGAATCTGATACGAAACATCGGCCAATTAGGAAAAATTTTTAAAAAATATTTTTAGGAGTGATAATTTATTTATGTTAAAAACTAATTGAATAATTTAACTAATATTATTTCTTCAAATGTAATCAGAATTCCTAACATCAACAAATATTTGGTTTTACGATTCTAATAAAGATATAACAATTGAAATTTTTAAGAATAAGACAATTTCAGAAAGTTCATTTCTGAAATCCTTTATGCTAAATGGGCCAGAAAGTAATGAGATTCCATTTCATCATTATTTATGTGAATCATGCATCCGAAGAGACAATTTGCTTCCTTTTTTATTTTTAATAACTCTTGAAGGACTCAATTTTTCACAAAGCATATGAGTTTTAATAAAAATTTTGGAAACATCTAGTCATGCTTTATTTAATCCGTTCTATAGATTTTATCGTTCCAAATATTGCCGCCCAAATGAAAAAGAATTCTCTGTTGGGACCCAATCTAAATTTTCAAAACAGCAAATATCAAGAAGAACTTGGGGACATTCCCAACATTCAAACGCTTATACCATGGCTTAAAAACAGGAGAGAAGACATAGTTATTACTCGCATTTTTACAAGAACAATCATAACGTCAGCTCTTCTAAATAGATTTGGTCTTCATGAAAATCCGCTCTGCACCACATGTAATCAAGAGAACTCCCTGGAACATATCTTTCTCCAGTGTAATAAATACAATCATCACAGACGTGTCCTAAGCCAAAAGCTTGCTCCGAATCATCAAACTTTCTCATCATTTAAAATCTTCCTTGCTTCAATTTCCTCTCCAAAGACCAATTTACGTTTTTTCATTCAAATGCTTAAATGTTTTGATATTTACTAAATTCAGGCGTTGTCACTTTTCAAGTTCCCATTTTTCATTTTTTTTTCATTTCCCCTTTCTGTTCAAACATCTTGATTTTTGGTCTTTTGCTACTATTTGTTATGCACAGTCTTGGCAGCAGTTCTGGAGGAGAATCCTCTGGTCAAAGAATAAAATAAATAATCGAAACACTTGCATCCTTTTCCCTTTTGGTCGTAAATTAGATTCATCATCAACTTAACGCCAGTCACTGCAAATCTCTTGAGTTAAATCCTTGTGTTCAAACCTTTTCTGCGTTTTTTCTCAGATATTAATTGGTTCTTCAAGTCTTTGGATACTAGGGGACAAAGGCCATAGCAGCTATAAGTCCCAAGATTTGAAACCAATAAATAAATCAATCAATCAATCAATCAATTATCGTTCCAAATACACAAGTGGAATCCTATCTGACTGAATGCAACTTATCATAACGAAAAAGAAAAATATTTATTCTTCAAAATGATTCTTTATAAAGTAAATACATTTTGAGTATGTATGCGTCATTAGAGTGGTTCACATCGGAATTATGTTCTGAAATAATTTATCAAAGAATATTAGTTTATCGTTTATAAATATATTCGTTTTATAATTTTTCATCTTAGCATGTTCACATTCAAACTAAATCAATTTCTCTTTAAATATTTTGAGGTTTTCCCATTTAAAACTTCATTTGAAATGAGGTTGAATTAAGTCTATTCCAATTTATAGATTTCTGCATGGATTATTATTTTATTCAATATAACGTTTCTTTCCTTGTAAATTACTTCTCTTGTAAAGGATTTTCAATGCATTTTTGTTTAATAGACGAGTTTCAGGAATAGTTATTTATTTATTTTCTAAGTTTTACATTTCATAAGACAAAAAAAAAGACACTCACTTAGAATACAATCTAATAATGATTTCCAAGAAGGATAATGGAAAATATATCTGTTGTATCAAAAGAGAAGGTATTAGAATTAGGTAACCGCTACGCCAAACAATTAGAAGACTTATATCTGAAATTCGTCAAAACGTAGTATTATTAACCAATAAAGTTCCGTTAATTATCATTAGAGGCGTTACATTAAATAAAAATTCTATTAATAGTTTCAAATATTTTGTGTTTTTCTTTCATTTACGTAGGGAACTCTCTGGAAAATAAAAATATCTGTACAAGTAATAATAATACTGTTATAAGCGGGCGAAAGCGATTGGCGACGTTTGGCGAAGAGCTTGGCGCTAGCCTGGTTGGTTTGGTGAAAGGAATAGTTTGGTAGCCGCTGGATTGCTCGAGGTGTTTTCCGAAGTTTCGTCTGCTTCTGTCCTCAAGTAAAGTCCATTCAATCCGAACCCGCTACGCTAAAAACGCAACAATAATATTAAAATGAATAATAGCTGGAAAATTGATTAATTAAAATCCTATGTAATGTAATTCTATTGTATTTATGTTTTTGTTGCTGTGGTTTATGGCACGTGACAAACCCGTTGGGAGTTAGTTATTTGACAGGGATTAAGCCGAGGGAGTGTCTCTTGTTTTTTCAGATGCCTCAACTAAGACCAAGAGTGTGACTTAGCTATACACCAATTACACTCACTTACCCAGCCTCTTTTTACATGGGGGCACATTTATATACCTCACTGATAGTACACAGAACAATAACAATTGAGATTCGAACCAAGGATACCCAGATCACGGGGAAGATGCGCCAACCAAAACTTGCAATTATAGCGATATAAACGGAATAATTAAAAATAAAGATTAAAAGGAGATCTGCTCTGCATTATTTCAATATATCATGTCAGAACATCATTTCTTGAACGGCCAAGCACCACGCGCTCGTTTAAGCTAAATTATATTTCTATTCATTTTTATTGTTTCATTGAATGAGTCACTTTAGTATTGCAAACGATCCAAACAACTTTGTCCTCATTTACTGTTTAAAAAAATATCACATTTCCTATCTATTGCATTTCATATAATCAAGTGCTCAAAATTACATTTTTCTAGGTTTTATTTGCTGTAGTCATAAATTTATTTTCTTTTAATCGGAGCTTTTATCAATGCGATGACAACACGTCATTAAAAGCTGATTTTTTAAAAAGCTCTTACAGATAATAAAATTTTTATTTTTCGCCTACGGATTTTTGTTGACCCCAAAAACATCATGTTCTGACATGATAATAAATTCTCTTTTTTGAGCTCATATAACGGAAGCAAAAGAATCAAAAATGAAAAAAGAATGCATTTAATATTCAAATTTATTTACATAAAAAAAACTTAGTTAATACGGACTATTTTTAGAAATTTTCATTTTTGTGTTATAGCCAAACAGATAAACAGAAAATGAGAAAAATAATTTTGTAATAATAATATTTCATATTTCATTAAATGCTCTATAAAGACTTACAAAATAAGGGTTAGGTGTAATTTTTTTTAACCTTTACAAAAAATATTGTTACTTATGGCACTTGCATATGGATAAGCTCCCTGCTGATACAGCAGCAGATTTAAGCCGAAAAGAGAGTCTCCGGTTTTTGAAGTAGTGCCAACTAGGGTGAAGAGTACGACTTAGCTACAAGCTCACCACATTTGCTTGCACAACCCCTTTTTACATGGAAGCACAGTCACACATCTCACAGAGAGCACACAGAAGAACAACCATACCGGAATCGGGACTCGAACCCGGGACTCCCAGAACACGAGGAAGACACGCTGCCTTTGTGCCTTAAAGCCGGCTTTAAAAAAATGTTGTAATTTTAAAGAAAATTATCTAATTTCATTTTCTTCATATTGAAATCACAAAAATTGAAATTACAGATTTTACCATTCCAAACTTTTAAGAATATTTAATTTATATCAAGACTCTAAGATATATCTCATATTAACATTTTTGAGAATATTCTATGATTTTTAAGAAACGAAATGCCACCGGAAATCTTTTAAAATACTATATAAAAAAACTTCAAATCACCAGACTGAATAACACAACTAATTCCCTTTTCCTCTTGTCACAAAAATTATCTCATCAAATTACATTTTTGGTAGATGGTGATTACAATCAAACAATTGTCATAAAAATTTATCATTTAAAGGTATTGTGATAATGAATATTCCAACAGTTACAATTTTATTATTTGTCCATTATTTATCAAATATTCTTCCGAAGATTCTAAGTTAGGAATCTGGTGTAGGTATTGAAAGGACAAGTGAGTCTTTCCACAAAGCAGTTTTCAAAAAAATGGCCTTCGTTCTTGTCCCTGTTAAACGCAGTTCCCTGTTAAAGAAGTTAAACAGTGGTGAATTTATTTCTTCATTGTTCTCGAATTCCCTTGCAATGCGGGATGATTGAAAAAGAAATACCAAAGAATGAAAGAATAAAATAGTTGATGCATTGAACTTTCCACATAGGATATGGAATGATTGCATGAGATGTTTTGTTACGATACTATGAAAATTGTTCATGAATTGAATTTTTTTTTTTAAATTTAATATGTTTGCAAAAGGGATCCTAAAATTAACGTAAGATTTGAATTTGCTCCCATTCATTCTGTAAAGTATTGGCGACCTTATTAAAACAAAAAATGTGCATAACAAATTAAAATTAATTTCTACTTAGTTCAACAAAGGAAATTTTTATTTAATTTACTTTTTATCAACTAATTAAAATTAATCTAAATAATTTATCAAACATTAAGTCTGTTCAAAACAAAATTAAGTCCGTAACCGATAGAAAATAAATCTGAACACACAACTCATGAGTGAGTTTTCAACACCAATTGGGACAGCACAAATGCATGAATTTTTTACGCCAGTTGGGGTAACGCAATACAGACAGGAAATTTTTAATTTTCTTTATTCTGTTTTATTTTAATTCAAAAGTATCTTAAAACAAACCCGAAAAATTGATTAATTAACAATGCTTACTTTTAAATGTATCAAACACAAAGAAAATAAACATAATCGTTTGAAATAATCGATCGAAAACATATTAAGCCTAACCTCCTTAGCGTGGAGGAAAAACAAAGAGAAGTCTTACTCGTTTGGTGGTGAGGAAAGGAAAATTTTTGGTGGGAAAGTTAAGTTAGTTTTTAACTAATAAAAAATTATCCGAATTAAGCAATCAATATGATAAAAATGTATTAACATCGAGTGTCATCCACTACGAGTTTGGAATAACAGAATCGTTTGGAATAAGCGGTTGAAAATATGTTAAGTCTAACCCCATAAGTGTGGGGGAAAAATCATTTAGCGATAGGAAATGAAGATTTTTGGCGGGAAAGTTAATTTTTTTATTTAATTAATAAAAAGTAATGAGTTAATATTAGAAAAAAATTGTAATAAAATCAAGTGTATATAGTTTTAATTAATAGTAGGGATAGAAAAATTGACAGTTAGTAGTTTAGGGTTTGTAAAAAAGAGCGTTATAAGATAGAACAACGTATTTTCATTGTAATATAAAATTTGATATTTTGCCCTTTAGATCATGCTAGTTTGAAGTCAAAGGTCTATGCCAACAAACCCACAGGAAAAACAAGCATTGAAGGAGAAAATTCAACACTACATCAATGTTCAATGTCAAGTTCAACCACATTCGCGCAAAATGACAATAGAAAGTTTTTGACTAAAGAGTTTGTATGTCTCAGCAAAGCCATGGAGGTGATTTACAGCATATGTTATTCAATACATAATCCTATCCTATTTACTTAACGATTCAATAAAAACGTAACCATTATTTTAAGGCCTCATCGGATCCAAATGTAATATAAAAAGATCAAACTGAACTATGTTATGTTTTTTTCAATGTATCATGTCAGAACATAGTATCTTGAATAGCCAAGCACCATGTGCTAGTGCAAGTTAAATTTAAATTATATTTTTATTTATTATCATGTCAGAAGATGATGTTGATTTGGGAATGAGGTTTGTGGCGTCAACAAAAATCCGTTGGCAAAAAATAAACATTTTATTATCTGCACGAGCATGTGAAAAAATTAGCTTTTAATAACGCGTTGCCATTACATTTAAAGCTCTGAATAAAAAAAATAAGTTATTGATTACAACAAATAAAACCTAGAAAAATATAATTTTGAGCAAGTGATTATATGAAATGAAATAAATAGGAAATGGGATATTTTTTTTAAATAATAAATGCGAGACAAAGTTGTTTGGATCGTTTGCAATACTAAAGTGACTCATTCAACGAAACTATGAAAATGAATAAAAATATAATTTAACTTGCATGAGCACGTGATGCTTTTGCCGTTCAAGAAATGATGTTCCGACGTGATGCATTAAAATATGCATGGCAGATTTCATTTTAATCTTTTTTATTGTTATAACAAATACTTTCCGCTTATAGTGATTTTAGAGCGAAAAATCGCCAAATAATTTGGAATTCCACCAAATTTCTTTGGCGATTTATTTTGGAGATAAGTGGTATAATTTGAAAGTCTTAAAGTTAGGAAAAGTAACTTAGTTAATGTTACTAATTACATGGATTAATCACGGGTTTTCTTGGGGTAATTATTAGAAATAATGTGAGAAACTTAAAACCAAATACTAATGTATGTGGTTGAAGCCAATATTTTATTCTTTGATTGAACCAGCTATTACAAATTTTGACTATTGCAAGGAAAATTACATTTTTTTACAGGCATTAACTAAGCAGAATCTTTTCGTTGATTTTCTGTGAAGCAAGTACCAGATATGCTGTCGCCAAGTCAGAAGTTGCTGAGGAGCAAGATTCAGTCTTGTATGTCCTTACAGACCCTTAGATGTTCAACCAGAAGCAAGTTCCAGAGCTAAGCCGCTACAGTTTACGATATCAGTTCATTCAAAAATATCGACATCCGATGCCAGTCTTGGATGTCTTTTCATTCTTCAAATTAGATGTTCACCAGAAGTTGTACAAAATAGTCAAAGTCCGGGATACCTCGTACTGGCGGTAGTCAAAATAGGTTAGACCTTAAAGTGCAGACTTAAATGTCATATTCCATGGTGCCTTCATTAGGCTTTATACCAGTGTTTCTCCACCTTTTTTGTACCATACCCCTCTTTAACATTTCTAAAGTTTTCACGCCCCCCCATGTAACATACTTAATATTTAACTTTAAAAAATTGATTTGCTCTCTGGGCTATAAGAAATAAAAATAATATCAAAATATGTGTTAAAATCAATTCACTGTGGCATAGAATAAACGTATACTAAAAATGCATATTTATTTAAGTGTATATTATATAACACATTTTTACACTGCCACCTCAAATTAAAAAGTATATATATTTTCCGTTCGGCAAAATTTTCTGGAAAGCGATGTTTATAAAATTAAAAGAAATAAAACTGCTTACCAATTATATCTATACAATATATATGTATATTTATAAAAACAACGAGCTTTTGCAACAGTTTTGAAGGACACCTTTTTCAGATCAACACCAACTGAATGATATGAAACACTACAGGAGTTGCGATGGGTCAATTAGGTGCGAACAATTGCTTTGCTTAGCAGGTTTTTAGACTGGCTGGTGTTCCACCCCACCCCCTACAGACTGCACGTTCCGCGGTGGACTGGAAGTTGTCTCGACAACCCCAATCACCCAGTTAATATTTTGGTCTTGTCAAACGAAATTATCCCTAATTATTATTTAAAAATTTGCTTTTTTTTGTAAAATTTGGCACCGATATCTAGCCATTTTCAAACTGCCCCCCCTGAGAAACGCCCGAGCCCCCCCTGTGGGGCGTGGGCTCCATGTTGGAAAACACTGCTTTATACAGTCACAGTTGGAAAAGTATCTTCACAATATCAGAAGGAACTAGTTATCTTCATATAAAAATAAAGTCCACATTGATATATAAGCAAAATAATATAAAATAGAGTCCGCAGTGATAATATATATATATACAAACAAAATAATAAAAATGAACACTATATACAATATTTACAAAACACTCAAAAATCGACGAGGAGATACGAAAGTTGATTGACTTGAAGACGATTTTCCATTGGTTGTTTTTCATTGCCGAGGAAATCTCAATATGCGGAGAATTCTTGAAAATACTATTGCACGAAGTAAGCATATTATTTTACAAATTATGTTCAGATATTTCTCGATGGTTTTAACTGTAACTGTCTCTTTATATTGTTGTTTCAATTATAAAGCAATCCAAAATCTTTAACTTATGCGATGGAGTCTGAGCTATTTGTCCAGAATGGTGTTTGGTTTCAGTTTAGTTGGTAGACATATTGCAAGTATGGCACTGATATTTGTCGGAAAATCATCATAATAATTTCATCATCAATGTTCAAATTCAGTAAATGATGATTCACAAGATATTTGGCAAGAAGCAATATATACTCAGATGCAGCTTTCGTTTCACGAGTCGTAGTCAATACATCCTTCACCTCAATAATCTCAATATATTTAGTTCCTGTCTGCAGAGCTGCGTCTTGACTCTTTTTGCGTTTAGAGTCCAAGTTGTTCAAGAGCATGATAAAAAGCACATACGGAAAGAGGTGGAGGCAATACCAAAAGTTAAAGTTGTAGAATATTTCAAACAAGCTCCACAACCAGGAGAGCAAAACGCAAACAGTAATTGCTATCTCCTTCGTCATTTTGAATCACAGTTTTTTAAACCACAAACACCTTTGAAAAATCAAATATCGATTTGCTCACGAAATAAAGCTCACCGTATCTCAAGAAAAGCAAGCAAATAATGTATTCAGCACATTATTATCCACTTACTGTAGCGCTAGCCTTATAAGCCAAATCTTGAGTGATAATAACATATAGTTTCGTTTCCGATATTACGCCTTTTAATAGAATTACTTCTAGAGCGGGATCTAAATTGTTGACGTCTAGAGAAATGCCTTTTATTCAGTTCATTAACTTGTAAGGATAATTCTGAAATCTGCTCTTGCAGTTTAGCTAAAACATTGTTATCTTTAGAAGAAGTTATAGCGGCATTATGATATGACGTGGATTTTATTTCCACCATTGTTGACAATTTTGCCAAATCGTCGCCGCTGATGGACAAAATACTAGAGATTTCAGTTGGTAATCTTTGAAGCTAGAGAGTTTTAAGAAAAGCTTCACCTACCTTATCCGAAGCTAAGTTCTTCATTTCGCATAACAACTGTGACGGCTTCCTATCATCCAATTCTACTTCAGTTAATAATTTTTGAGTTTTCTGCGTTTCAGTTTCAGCAATGATAGAGATTAGTCTGTCTTTAATAGCCACGTACTTGTTGCTCCCTGTAGGGTTGGTCAGAATGTCCGATACTTGGGATAATATTTCAGCGTCCATGGAACTCACAACATAATCGTATTTTGTTTGGTCTGTCGTAATTGCAGCATTTCGAAACTGGGATTCCAATTGGAGAAACCATATTTTTAGATCCGGTTTCCAAAACGCTGAGATTTTAATGCAGACTAGAACGATCGATGTTGCAGCGTCACTTTCGTTTCGCCATTATCAACCATTTTCGATACCTGAATATCACGTCCGGGTCAGCAATGTAGCGATTGAAGGTCGCGATACGAACCTGCGACGTTTGGGCCTGTAGCCGAGTAATATACCGATCAAGCAAAAGGGACCCTTCAGCTCGAAGGATATTATTTGGCTTATAAGGCAAAAGCTACAATACTTACATCTTTGATGTATTGTTACAGCTGTTGATTACTATTTAGCTATTGTTGCACTCTATTTAAATAAGTAAGAAATAATGTTTAAACATTATTATACATTATTATTCAAAGTAACAATTAAAATTCATCTATTAATTCTAAGAATTATTGGGATGTAATATTATTGTAATAGAGGAGGGGTATTTGATTTTTTTGAAATGCTGTTTTCAAATTCTTTAAAAAAAATTTGCTTCTTTTTTACATCAAACTAGCCGCCTTTGGCGACCAGTCGGTTCGCCAGTATTAATGCTCGCTAAAATTTTCAAATAATATTTTATGTAGCTGTGTCTCATAACAGGTTTTTCAACAAAATATATTTAATCCAAACAAATTTTGATAATCATATAATTCATTTATAGTATTATTTTCATCAGATGTTCTATTCATTGTACTACTCATCTTTCTCTTTCTATCCGAGCAATGATTGTCCCGGAATTGATATTTTATTAAAATGGTAGAGGTAAAGGTCTAAAATTCCACGTTTTTATAGAATAATGAGATTCAAATTTTCATAAATGTAAACACTCTAAACCAATACAGACACAATTGGTTTTCAAGAGATGCGAAAGTTTAAAAACAGCTTGGAAAATGCCGCACACAAAGGAAATAATGGTGACACACACACCCTTCTTTTCTTTTCTTTTTTTTTCTATCCTTTTTTTCACTACTTTTCTTTCTACTAACTTTTTTTCCCTCTTTGTTATTCTTTTTTTCTTCCCTGCCCAGACTTTATTTTGAGCAGGCATAGATTAAATTTCATACCGTCTAATAATAAAAGCAACTATTTTCTTTCTTTTTTAAACATCCCGTTATCTATGAATGAAAACCAACTGACTTCGCGCATTTCTTTCTAAACAAATCATAATTTATTACTTCCTATTATCTAACTCAGTTGGTGTGGGGGGAGGAAATGAAGATTTTTGGCGGGAAAGTAAGAAAAGTGTCGTTTTAACTATTTTCCACGCAGTTTTTTAATTTTTTCTCTCCATAAGAACCATCCTCGTGTCTTAACGAAAATACTTTTAAAAAAATTAGCCGAATCGGCCGAGCCGTTCTCATGTTTTGCGCTTAGTAACGCATTTCGAGTTGCATTTTTATTAATATAGATATATATAATAAAGCCAACAAGATGACGTTTATCCTCCCTTAACAAAGTCTTATCTGAATTTTTTAATGTTTCGCACTAGAAATGTTCGATTCATCAGCAGTAAACATTTTTAAAATTCCATCTTAAACCAAAACAGAATTTTTTGGTGAAATAACAAGTGCATGACATACGAAAAACAAATGAATAAAGTTTAAATTTCTAATAAAACATATAATCTTGATTTCATAGTGTTTTAGGTTCAAGTTTTATATTTTACTAGGAATCTATAAAGGCAGCTAGGTACTTACGTATTAGACCGTTTTTGCCAACGATCGCCAACGGATTAGTAACTCACTGGCGTCGGATTTAAATTTGGCGATAAAGATCAATGGATTACAACATTGCCGGATTGCCATAATTGGCGGTTAAGCAACTCTTTGGCGAAGAATTTAAATTTGGCGATAGAGTTGGACGGTTTAATCTGTAAGTACCTCAATAACCATGTTAATAATATTAATTAATCGTTTTATATCAAATGACTTTATCGATCTCCGTTATCAGACCAAATCAAAGAGCTGTTTTCACAAAAAACAAACAAACAGATTGTTTCTGATTGGATAGCTATGTATATGCAAAGTGAAAAATTCGTTACAAAATATCTGAATTGGTTCTTAAAAATTTTATTTTGTTATGTATATCAAAAAATGGAAAGTAAAAGGGGATTAGCAGCCCTTGATGACTCATTTAAATTTCAAGATTTTTCAAATGAATCAAAAGTAGACTATTGGTCTTGGGGTAATGTCAAAAGAATTCTGTTGAGGTTTTCGTTGGTAAAGAATAAAATAAAATTGTCGGGATCTGTGATCGTTTTATTCTGTGATCAGTATAGATAGTCTAGAAAATGGAAGGCAGATAGGAATTGACAGCCTTTCATAATCCATTTAAATATCGTAAGCTGGTACTTACGTATTATACCGTCCAACTTTATCGCCAAATGGGAAGTCATCGCCAATGAGTTGCTAAACCGCCAATTATGGTAATCCGTCAATGGTGTAATCCATTGATATTTATCGCCAAATTTAAATCCGTCGCCAATGATTTACCCAATCGTTGGCGAAGACGGTATAATACGTAAGTAACCGTAAGCTTTGAAAGGGAATAAAAATAGACGAAGCAGTCCTGCGGTATTATTGGGAAAATTTTGTAACGACCTGCTTTCAGAGAAAATAGAGTAAAATTGTCGGACTCGATATCCAAAGTTCTCTCTCTGTCTCTCTCTGTGTGTAATGATATTTTAAAATCTTTCAAACTTCAATATTTTCCTAACTTTTATTTTAATTGTTTCATTGAATTAGTTATTTTGGTATTGCAAACGATAAAAAAAACTTTGTCTAACATTTATTGTTAAAAAATATCACATTTTCCATTTATTTCATTTCATATAATCACGCGCTCAAAATGACATTTTTCTAGGTTTTATTTGCTATAGTCATTAACTTATTTTTTTAAAAATAAGAGTTTTTGTAAATGCAATGGCAACACTGTAAGAATAGCTGATTTTTTTTGTTGCTCTTGCAGATATTTCAATTTTAATTTTTTGCCAACGGATTTTTGTTGGCACCACAAACCTCATCCCAAAAATAACATCATGTTCTGACATGTTAATAAAAGTTAAACTGAATTAAGTTTGTATATTGGTCGTAGTTATAAACTAAATTTTTATAAAGTGTATCATATCACCGTGACTTTCTTTCATCCCTATCCTGAAAGTAAGACATGAAAGGCAAGATTTAATATCTTATTTATTTTCAGTTCTCAAATACATACAAAAAACTTAGTCAATCTTCCCAACTAATTCATTTAATCTCTTATTATTTTAAATGAGTTATGTTTCGTGTAACATTTTTTCTATTGAATGTCCGGTTCAGTCACATTATTAAATGCAAAATGTCAACTACAAATATTTATTATAGAATATTTTCGACATATTTATTATAAATATATATTTCGTATTTACTACAAATATTTATAATATTTATTAGAGAATATTCACTATTTAATTACTATAAATATTTATTGCAAAATATTTACTGCAAATATTTATTACAAAATATTTACTATATTTTATGAAAAAAAATTCCTAATCACTTATTAATTATCCTAAAACAAAGAATATTTTATTTTAAATATTTCCTACTTTAAATCTGAATTTATATTTCAAGTATGCATATTAATATATTTTTCAAAACTGAACTGAAATGAAAGGGAAGAAATAAAATTTAATGTAGTAACTGTATTCATTACAACAAGAATTCAAATACAAGAATTCAATCTGAATGTACATTCCTCTGATTTTAATACAAGTTTGAATCATCTGGAAACAGAAAAATTTAAATCTTTATAAAATTACACGAGAATAATGTTTAAGAAAACTGTATTAATCCGGCTTAAATTCATTTGGTGTAATTTTATTATATTAATAAGATTCCAAATACCAAATTTTATTATATTAATAAAATTACAGAATTATATTAATTTGATTTTATTGGTCAGAAAAACGATGGTTTACTTACGAGGTTAATTCCAATATTACAAGAATTTAAAAAAAGGAAGTTTTTAACAGAGAATAATTTCCTACAATTATTATTAATATCCTTTTGGTAAATAAAAATTTTATCACTCAATAAATACTCACCAAGAAGAATTGAAAAGCAATTCACTTTACAAATCTTGGTGAAAAATTAAATATTTATACAAAAAACAACAACAAATGACTGAACAAAAATAATTATATAAAGTTTATAGTATAAATCAATAAATAAAATAAACTATTGCATTTATAAAAAAACAAGACGACATGCAGCTAAAGTATAAGAAAGAAAGCGAAACTACTTTTTAATTGTGCGAAACTAAATAAAGCGACATTAAATCGATCGTATTTTTCAATCCCTTTTTGATACGAAAAATGCATAAGAGTTTTCGGAAAAATATCGATTCAAGTAATTTTATCAGCTGTAATCTAGATACAACACTCGCAACGGCAATTTTATTTATTGTTTTACAAATGGCAGGTGGCGTTTCGGTATAGTTTGACATGATAATGCTCAATTCTCAAAGTAACAGATGTCTTTTTGTTGACAGTAGAGTTTGAATATATCATTTTGAGATACAAAAAAGAACAAAAACGACAACTAAGCATATGCAACTAAAAATATTCCTTTAAAATACTTGTACGATTTTCATAATAGAATGTAATTTTAATTTATTTGTTTAGGATCTGATTATATTTTCGCTAAAGAAAAAAAATTGCTGATTAGGATACTCTTACTTTACAATTTTGAATCTGACTTTGTTATCAACCGTAGTTGATGCGTATTATGTGATGTTGAATAAGTGAGATGAATCATTTAAGGGAGAAATACAATCAGCAGAAGACTGACTGTAACAAAATTAATAAAATTCATTTTTAAAAATAAATTTTATTTATGCAATAAAATCTAGATATTTTGATATTCAATTAATTTTTTTAATAATAAATTTACATAAATCTCTAATTCATCTATCTCTCTTTACATTATGAAATCTTGATTTGAATTTTTCTCAAGCTAGAAGCATAGTTTATAGTGAATCAAAATTTAATTAAGTTTATCCCTTTACTGACAGTCAAGTACTGAAAGTATTAAAAATAATGCACTGTTGTCGAAAGCATATTAATATATAAAGTTTATAAGTTTACAATCGAAATTGCTTACAAAACACCATTTTCATAAACATGGAATAACGTATGTCCAAAAGGTGTGGAAAATGCTGAGTAAACAATATTTAATCTATGTATAAAGAATTTTAAATCCTTATTTACTTTTATTACGATATGTAATCTACCTGGAAATGACTTGCAGTTTGTTAGTGCAATAATAAAAGAAATAAACATACAGTCTTAAAGAAACTCTTTATCAAAGTACTCCCTATAAAAATGACATTTAATTTACGACATACTTTTTTAGAGTTCTGAATAAGAACGTTTTGAAATTTATGAGCTTTCATTGGAAATAAAATTATAAACGGTGAATAATAAAATTGATATTTGTTTTTAAATCATCATTTATCAATTGTCATCATCAATATTTTGATATTCTAAAATGCTTTCAAGTATTGGGTTTATTTCAAATTAGGAAAATGTAAGATTTTGTCAGTAACTAGATCAATTCAGAATCTTTTATTAATTAATAACATCTTTTAACATTACATTTCATATGTGTTGTCTTATAAAATCCATAAATAGTGTAAAACAGTCTCCTAAAAGCGTCTGTATGTTGGAACCGCAAAAACTTGAGAAATAGTAAACGGATATTGAAGATAATTATACTATTTTGTAGAGCAATAATTGGGAAATATTTTAGTACATTAAAATTATATCGAAATAAAAAGGGGAGTTTTGTAATTACGATTTTAACATCCGAACAAGCACGAAAACTTCAAACTACCCTTGTGGAAATAGCAAGAGCTGTGGTATGTATATGCGATACATTTCTTTGCTTAGGTCTGGTTTCAAACAGCGGTTCAAATCTCATTATGCCGAAAAGAAGGAAATCCCATTTCGAAATGCTCGCCTGTGTTTTGTCTACGGACATACCATATTTTTATCTTTGTAACAATCTGAATATTTATAAATGAGTGCTATAAAAATTGTTTTGTAGCTATTTTTTGATAATTTTTTTAAATATATTTTTATGTTTGTTTGATGCTGCATAACATGCCAATGTCATATCGGGTAGACGTTAGACTTAATTTTAAAGCTAATTTTTCTTCTTGGATGCTAAACTACGGGCAACGCCATGCAGGTACTGCTAGTATAGAATAAAGGTGAGATGCTGAATCTGATTCATGTCTACTTGAAAGATGCTAAATCTCTTCCGTTAATTTAATTTGTAATTTTCAGTGCATTTTGAAAGTGGAAAAGAAAGGACATGATGTCACAATTCAAAGTATTCTTGTTGTTTCTAATGGCATTTGCCATAGATAAGCCTGCTGATGCATCAGCGGATTTAAGCCTAAATAAGCGTCTCTTGTTTGAAGTATTGCCAACCAAGGTCAAGAGTTCGACTTTAGCTACACACTCATCACCTTCGCTTGCACAGCCTTTCTTTTACAAGAGAGCACACTCACTTCACAGATAGTACAAAGAAGTACAATCCTGCCCGAACCGGGATTCGAATCCGGAACACCTAGATCATGAGGAAGACGAGCTACTTCTGTGCCAGGCCGCCGCTCAGAAGTAAGGTTAAAAGGTAGGTTTTTGCACAGAATTACGTTTTCATGTGACAGTTACGAACCCAGAATATGACTCTTTACTTACCGACAGCTTAAAAAAAGATAAACAACTAAAAATTTTTTCTGTATTATTTTATTCAGATGTTCTGTTGATTGTTCTACTCGCCTTTCTCTTTCTATAAGAACAATGACTGTCCCGGAATCGATATTTTACTTAAATGGTGGAGGGAAAGGTCTAAAATTCTACGTTTTTTATAGAATAATGAGATTAAAATTTTCATAAATGTAAACACACTAAACAAATAAAGACACAATAGGTTTTCAAGAGATGCGAAAGTTTAAAAACAGCTTGGAAAATGCAGCGCACAGAGGAAATAATGGTGACACACACACACCCTTCTTTTCTTTTTTTCTTCACTACTTTTCTTTCTACAAACCCTTTTTTCCCTTTGTTATTCTTTTTTTTTCTTCCCTGCCCAGATTTTATTTTGAGCAGACATAAATTAAATATCCATATAGACTAATAATAAAAGCAACTATTTTCTTTTTTTTTTAAACATCCCGTTATCAATAAATGAAAACCAACTGACTTCGCGTATTTCTTTCTAAACAAATCATAATTTATTACTTCCTGCTATCTAACTCAGTTGGTGTGGGGGAAGGAAATGAAGATTTTTGGCGGGAAAGTAAGAAAAGTGTCGTTTTAACTATTTTCCTCGCAGTTGTTTCATTTATTCACTCCATAAGAACCATCCCCGTGTCTTAACGGAAATATTAAAAAAAAATTAACTGAATTGTCGAGCCGTTCCCTAGTTTTGCGCTTATCAACGCATTTCGAGATCCATTTTTTATTAATATAGATAGCCGGAAAAACGGACTTCCACTGGACATACTTTATTCAAAATCTGATAGAGATCTGAAAATTTGGTGTAAATACCGTACCCCAAATTTTCTCCATCTAGCTGAAAGCGCTCTTTAGTTGTCTTTGTCACAGACAGACAGATGGACAGTCAAATCCTAGTTGGATTCGACTCAAAATTTGACATTTATCTAAATTATAGATATTAAATCTCTGTACCAAATTCCAGTTGTCTAGCCCAAAGTATTTCCGAGTTATCTCTGTCAGAGACCAGAGTTCCAAAATGTATTTTTCGAACTCAGGTTTGAACTTGGAAATTCGTCATAATCTCGACTCCGAATCTCTTAATGATTTTTATACTTTCTCAGTATGAGAGAAATTTTTTAAAAATTCGAAGATTACTTGATCCTTTGGATATTGTTGGAAATAAATTTTTGGTCAGATTGTAAATACAAAAAAAAAAAAAAACTTTCAAACTTTGGAAATTAAAATAAATAAATAAATTAGGAATTCTCTATCTTTTTTATCAATTTATTTATTCATTGAAATAGAATTTAATGGATCCTTTTAATTCATTCCTGAATTAACATGATCTATAAACTTGTTTTTTAATGTAAGTAAAAAAAAAACAGTCAATATTTCAATCTGATTCAGAAACAAAGGTTAAATATACCGTTAATACAAGTGAAATATTTCATCGTAATAATATAGTTTTAGAAGGCGCACGTTGCTAACTGAAATTTCAATCGTTTCAAGTTTTAAAGCCAAATATATATCAGATAATTTATTTTTGATGAACGCAAAATACAATAACTTTTCTATGTTGATTTTACGTAACTATGTTTTGGTTAAAACCATTCAAAGAATCACTGATTTCAATTGCTTTCGAATAAGCAACTATAGAATTTAAAAATTATGATATGCTAGTTAAAAAAGAAAACTATTAAAATTAATAAAAAAATAATTAAGTTTTAATTATTTAAATATTTTTAATGCACAAGATCTTAACAAAACTGTGTTTCAGCATCAATTAACTTTTCGAATTAACGAATTTCGAATTCGAATTAATTTTTATGAAGTTACAGAAAAGAAGTAAAATCAAACGATTTTTTAATGAAAACGATAATAACTTGATAAGCTATAAATAAAAAAACAACAAAATAAATTATTTTATACAAATAATTTTGCAGACGATAATTTTGATTTAGTATATAAACATTTTACAAATCATTTTTTGATTCATTTTCACCTGCTATTAGGTTTGGAAGTAATAACATATTTTTTAACAGTATATAAATACAGATAATAACAAAAGCATGCCATTTTTTAATCAATATTTCGAATAATTATATGGACTTTTTATTATGTTGTATCATTTAATACGTACTCTATTTGCTATTGTTTACAAGTTTTAAACCAAAAGTTGAGACTTACTGAATAATAACATAGCATAAAATTAAAAATAAAATTTTAATTAGTTTTATATAAAATATTTTACAAAACGTATTTTAATTCTTTTTTTACCTTTTTATGAAATTGAAAAGTAATAATGAATACATTTTTCAGCTGATGACGTAGATTAATTTTTTTGTGTGTGTATTGATGAGTATATTCTATTCATTAAATTTTAAGAAGAAATAAATGAGTGTTTTTTTACAAATAATATAAAAATTAATCAAAAATTCAGTTTTGTCAGTAAAATATATCATTTGTGATTCAATAGAATAATTATATAAGGATATTTAAGCACCTAAACGTAAACATTACACCACAAAGTATTAAAAGCTTATTACAAATATGTATTCGTATATATTTACATAAACCCAAGCATAGCGAGATAATAATTATGTTCTCACACATACTTTGATCGAACCATTTAGTTTCAGCTAATTTAACCATTTTGTGTGGCGTCTTACTCAACTTGAAACTTGATTACCCTGAACCTAAAAATCTATTTAGCATCCTGCTACTGTTTACGGGGAAGCGTATCGATTTTCGCTTAAGAAATTTTTTTTTTCTTCTTTCATTTCTTTATAAATATTCTGAGTAGAGTTTGGCGTGACCTAAAGTCATCTGACGATTGGAAAGAATCTTTCGACGGTAAAAAAAGAAGAGGCAAATGGGAACTTTAGTTAAGTTCTGGTCGTAGTTTAACATCGTTTTATAGGCAATTTTCTGGCGAAGAGAACTACTGTGATTATAATGTTTAAAATACTTTGAGTTTAGTTAAACAAGCAGTACCAGTTATTTGTATTACAAGTGTATTTATTTTTTCTATGAAACTGAATGGTATAGTTTGTGAATGATAAATTTATTTCTTAGTATTAAATATTCTTGTTTTATATCTGTCAATACTTTCAATAAATTATACCTTCCAATACTTTCAGTATTTTACAACTGCCAGTTCTTCACATTCTAAGATTTCGTGATATTTTTAAAAATATCTTCTATATTAAATGCAAATTAAAGTTTAGTTCTTTGTTATTTGATAGAACAAATTATACTAAGTTGAAAATGCATTAATTTCTGTAAGATCTGTTGAATATACCTTACAGTAATGAATAAACTCTGAACTTTACAGTAAGATTTCTCTCCAGAAAACTATAGTGATAATTTACAAAAGTTAAACGAAAATCAGTTATTGAGTTTTTCTTTGATTTAAAATATACTCATATTTTAAAGATTCTTTTATTAGAAAAATACAAAAAATGTTTTAATTAAGATTTAAAACAAAACTTTTTGAATAATATTCTATTTAGCTATACAAAAATAAAAATTTAATCGCTATTTAAAGGTTAAATTTGAGACAAACATTTTCTGCCATTAACGCTTGATTGATGATCATCTTTTGATTGATGATGAGTAAACCACAATATTAACATTGCTACATACATTTCGAAACAAATATGAGAATATAAACGAAATCAATTCGCAATTTAAAATGAAAAAAAATCAAACGAAAATAATTTTGTTGCAAATTTAAACATGTACTTATAAACATTCACAACTAATTTTAGCAATCAACTTTTATACTTGCATTTTTACCTTTTTGTATTATGATAATTCAATATAAAAAATGAGGGTGAAATTAATTGATGCTTAAAAGTTTTTGGATAGATCAGATATTTTCTTTCTTTGATTCTTTTTTTTTTCAGTAAATCACCTCACAATATCATTTAACTTTATTCTGTATTTTATTATGATACTTTTTCTTTCAAATTCAATTGAAGTATGCAATGTATGACAAAGAAAGATTAAATAACAGATCTGATATGTTCATTTGAAGATTTTTCTACTTCTTAATAACTTAATCTTTAATGAAGTTAGTTTTTGTTGAAATAAAGCGAAAAAAAATTGTAATCATTTGAATGAGAATTATGTATTTCACAAAAAAAATGTCTATATTATTTCCTTTCCATCTATCTATCTATATATATATATATGAAGAGAGAATAATGAAAAAAATTGTCAAACATTTTAGTTCCAAAGTTTTCAAATGTTAGACATCGCCCACAAAAAAGGAATGAATTATCTTATTAAGAAAAAGAACCTCTATTTTCTCGGAAATTATTTTTAAAAAATACAGGCAATATATTCAGTTATCTTTACAAAAATATTAAATATATATTGTAAAAATGAAGAAATACTAGGAAATGGCATAAAACTACGCTGTTAGAAAACAACAGCAATATGAGATGTATTATGTGAATATAAATTGCTTCAGATCTGATTTTTAATAATTTAAATTTTACAATATTCGATTTGTACTTTTATGAAAATTTTAACATTTGATATATTATTATGAAAATGCAATAACAGATATTTGACAAGATGAAGATGAAAAATCGAGAAACTTCGAAAGTTCAGTTCAGTATATTTTCACCAAACGATTTATTACACTTAAGATTAATATTTGATTCTTGAAAAATAAGACTTAAAAGATGTTTTTTTAGAGAATTTTTAATACAAAGTGCGATTGATGACTTCTTTTTCTGACAGTTTTATGACAGCTGTATTAAATGCTTCAAGGTTTTTGCACATATCTTGTTTAAAATATTCATGAAAAATAAATGTTATTTATTAAAGCATATTTCAACGTTTACACTTACTTTCAAGAAATATTGAACCAATACTTTATTGGAAAATATTGTCAAAAGAGCGTTGTCATTGTGCAAATTAATCTCAACAATGGAAATATATTTTTATACACATATAAAAATTATAAATAACTTTCTTTTGGAATTAAAAAACATGACGGCATACAATTCTGAGTAGTACAATACCTTACAAGAAAAAAAAACTGCATCTGATACTCTAAACAAGTTTTTTTATTGCATAGGTAGATAGGATAAAATATTTTAAGTGATGATGTTTTTGTATTATAATTCATTTGTTTTTAGACTGTAATATATCACTAAATTTCTTTTTAATATTTTCATACTGAAATATATTAATATATCGTTTATATATTTAAAAATTATTTTAATACCTTTTTAAACAGTGAGATTTGATTATTTCAGTAACATGTAATAAATGAACCATTATCGTTTGAATTTTGACAATTTATATAAATGACATTTTATATAATTCACAATACTTTCAATATTTACATTAAAAATGCATCAAGTAATTTATAATTATAAATAGTGCAAAAATTTTGTACTATACTTTTATGGTGTTTTTCAAACTTCATAATTTTATATATCTTGATAACATTATAGAATATATTTTAATATCCGAGACTAATATCAGTATTCCGATCTTGTTTCTGTACTCATAAAATTGCAAAGAGACTAGCATCAGCATTCTAGAAAATCGGATTAAAAAATTAGGTGTTCAGTGTTTCAAAAAAGTATTCTACTTCTATTTTTGTATGCTTTCAATATTTATCTTTATTTTGTAACGAAGATAATCAAGTAAGTAATTTTGTTTTGACGAATGGGATCCAAAAATTTTTGTTACACATTTACAACTAGTCGTCTTTGGCGACTGATTTATCGTAAACATTGGTTAGATTTCATTTCAGTTAAACCGCTTATAAGTAGCTTCATATTCTTGATCTTGTCAAAGTACCAAGATATAAAAACCATGTTGTTTTAATTACCTTAAATGTAATCTGTTAATTGTATACATGAATCTTTTTAATAAAAAAATGGACCTATTGCATCCTAGCGCTATTAAAAGTGAAAATGTCTGATGCATCTGTCTTCTAAAATTCGTGGTATTACGGCATTTCATTTTTTTCATACGTTTCGTAAAATATACATATATTAAACAAAATCCTTCTTTAGCATCAATAATGGGAAAAAATAGTAAGCCAGATAGTTGCTGAAACAAAAAAAAATCTCTTTTAGCTTTAGCACAATAATGTAATTTATTGGGAAAAAATAGTTAAAAAATTGTTTAAATTCTGGTCAAAATTTACACTCTTACTTAAATGGAATCATTAATTTTTTTAAATTTTAAAATAGTTCAACATTATTTAATTTCGAGAAATGATGTTTAAAAAATATCGCTGAAAACTCCCAAAATTCCATTTTATTTTTTATTAATTAAAATCTTTAAAAAATTGCTCCAAAACGCACATTTCCACCCACCAAAATATATATGTGTCAAACACACAAACACACATACATACAAAGACACACAAAGGCATACACACACACATACAAAGACATACAAACACAATGACATGCACATACACGCACAAAAACAAACACATACACACACAAAAACATGCACATACACCCACACACAAAGGCATGCACATACAAATACATACTCACACTTACACGCACAAATATATTTACATTCAAGAAAGGCATATTATGTACAAAAAGCCTGATCTTTACATACAGATTCATCTTTATTATTAAAGTAGATCTGGGTCTAGTCAGGATGTATTAAGTTATGTTATTTTAGCAAGTTAGATTTATGAATTATCATTTATATAGATACATGAAAGACAATCACCAGTTGATAATTTGTTCAAAATTTGTCATACATCCAAATTTTAAGATAACAATCACCTGACAAATTTCGATTGTCTAGCTGTTCGTGTTTTTATGTAATGATATCAAGAACTATAAAATCAATGAAAAAGAAAAATTCCCATTGACAGATTAATCTCACTAAATTTAGTAAAATTCTACAACTTTTCCCTTTTAGTTCATCCAGTAATTGCATAACCATGTTCACAAATAAACATACAGACTTCTTCCAAAAATACCAAATGTGTTGTTTTTTTTTAGAATTTGAAAAGATCAAAAATTTGGATATTCTTCAAATTTTTTGGGTGTGAATATTTTGATGACTACCAAATTTTTTCTTTGACAAATATGAATTCCAGTTTCGTGATAAAATTAGCTTTTTTCCCCCATTCACTTACATTGTACAATAAAAGAGAAAAAGTTCTTGAGTTTCGTTGATAAACGTTATCGTGCAGTTTTATGATAAAAAACACTGCTTCTATTGTGGCCTTCATATGAGGGTGGTCACAGTTCGATGCACTTCGTTAACCCTCGAGTTTCATGCGTGGTTTTATTTTTCTGGTGTCTTTCAGGCTACCAATAATCTGAATTGCCATATTATTCGGTATAAATAATTATTTACGATTGATGTATGATTATCGAATAAAAATAGCGATACTAAATGTTGAGCTGAGAAGGATCCATTTGCTGTTGCATTAATATTTTATGCTTTTGAATGCTTATAAATTTATTTATAAAATAGATTGAACAAATAGACAATTAATTTATCCAATTATTTATAATAGACATAGTTTATAAGTCCATTTTCAACAGTATGAGAAATCATGACGAAGCAAAAACAGAAGGCAGGTCAAGGACGTTCTTCAAAAAATCTGGTTATAAGGAAGCAACGAAAACAAAATGTTACTTAGCTCATTTCATTTTTAAGGTCAGTATAACGAACGATATGTTTGAATAAATAAATAAAATAAAGTAAATATTTGATTGATTTTTTATTCCAAATTCGTTTATTTTTTTCCATCTATTTCATTTTTAAGACCAAGTATGACGAATGAGATAAGAAAAAATAAAGAAAAAAGAAAAAAAAAAAAGAAGAAGAAAAGAAAGAAAGAAAGGAAAGAAAAAAAATGAGACTCATCAAACAAATAATTTTTTCGTAGTAGGACAGATGCGTACACTCGGCGTGCGTACCAGTCGTAAAACTGTCAATCGACGGTCTTGTTACTGTAAAGGATCACTTCTAGAAGAGGTTGCAACATTTTAAACGTTATCTTAAAAGTGTCAGATTTGGCGAAAGTTAGCACGATGTTTAACTCCATTTGGAATACTGAATGACTTATTGTTTAATACAGTTTCGTGCATTTTAAAACAATCTGAATAGTTTCCGTTTTGTTTTCTATGAAACATGAATTGTCTTTAGATGATTTTATTCAAAAATGTACGATAAAAATCAATGAATTTCTTCTCATATGAATACTGCATCCACTTCTAAAAATAATCTAGATTTTAGAAAATACATTACTTTACATAAATATAACGATTTGCATTAAACGAAAGAGCTTTGTTTTAATTAGTTTTGATTTTGTTTCTTCTTGATTCATTTGTTTAATTCAATGAGTTCAAACACTGAAATCTATGTTATTTAAATATAAGTTGTTTTTTAAGTTTGAAGTATAAATAAATGAGGTTAATATTATTTAAATGATTTGTATGAAGGAATTAAATACAAATACAATTCTTGGAATACCGTAAGTATTACGAAATGCTTTCATCCACGGATGTTAAGTTTTCATGTTATGTGTTTTTAAAAAACCAGCTTTACAGTGGAAGCGCCATTACAAATTTAAAATGTTCTGTTTGTCATCGAAGATTTAATTTCAAGGTTGTATCAATTTTTTAAAAATATGTAATCTGATAAAGATAAATTATTTGTTCATTATATAACTTTTCCTTTTTCATATGAGGTATCTGTAGGAGATGTTAGCTGAATTCAAATGTAATTTTCTTTTAGATGCACTATTTAGTACTCCATAACCCAAATCTACTGCTGAAAAATAAACAGAATAAAAAGTGATTTTTGCATAACTATATGCATTATATATTCTTCAGAAATTTAGAAAAAATATTCAATTATTTCCGATTTCAAAAAAATTTAGAGCCGTTTTAAACTTTCTAGGGGCCCACATGAAATGCAAATCTTGAAACCCTTTTATCCTCCATAGATTTAATTTCAATGTTGTTACCTTTTTTAAAATCTGCACTTTGATAAAGACAAATTATTTATTCATTGTAAAGCTTTTCATTTTTTATATGAGATGAATTATTGCAAGTGCACTTTACGTCAAAACAAGGAAAAATCTATAAAAGATGTAATCTGAATTAAAATTTAATTTTTTCAGATGAATTACATATTAAAACATAACCCAAATCTACTATTGAAAAATAGAATAAAACATGATTTTTACATTACTATATGCATCGTATTTTCTTCAGAAATTTTAATTTTTTTATCGTTCTTAAATGTAAAATAGGCCATTAAAAATCGTGATGAATAAAGTCATATATTCTTCAACAATATACATCTACACTTCTATTGTAAATTTCTACTGTTTCACTATGCTTTTATTCCATATTTCAAACAATGTAATTACTTCCAATTTCAGAAAGGTTCACGATTTTTTAAAGCTTTCGGAGACCCCGATACAGTAAAAATCTCAAAGGCCCTTTTTCCCTCCAAATTTTTTTTATCTATTTTAATTCAATTTTTATTCAACAGTTTTAAATAGCAAATTTTGCAAAACAGCAGGAGCAAATCCCTTTGTAAAAAGTCAATTTCAATATTTTACATGTAAAAAAGTGCACATTTAAAATGAAAAATTAACTTTATGCAAAATATTAAAAACAGAAGTCAACTCCTCTAATACACTCTAATTTCTTTGGAGTGTTGACATTACTGCTTCCTTATTGTAGATTCAAATCTCTTGGAAATTTAATTATATGTATCAGAAATAATTTTAAGGGCTTGTTCCGATGTTGCCATTAATTCGTAAGTTCTTAGGCAATTATTTTTCGTGAAAAAAATGCGCATGGTTCAGATATTTTGTCATAGAAAAAAATCTGGTTAGTTCGCAATGAACCTTTAGTTTGCTGAAGTCCAGTTCAGATTAGTATAATATTTCAAGAGCACATGGATTTAGAAAATTAGTTTCTTTATTAAAAGAAATAAATTCAGATTTTTGTCATTGCATTTCAAGAGAAATTATTGCTGTAGCACCAAAAAAGTTTTTAAATAAATGTTTTGTTTTTCATTATTATAAAAGTGAACATTCATTTCTATTTCTGTAATTTACTATCCATTATAACACATGGAATCTTGATTAACTCTCAAGTATATTTGTGTTATAAAAATTTGTAAATTTTTAAGAAAATGAAATAAATTATTTGCTATTAATATATTGTTAAATAAAAAAAATTGCGCCTTTGGCCATCCTGTTAGTAAGCTATGATTAATGATTGATGAAAATTTCAATCGTCCTCACCACAAAACGCTCTTAAACTTTAAATTTTGATATATATATATATTAAGTATAAAAAAATAATACGGTAAAAAATTTGATATCATTAAATTTTTTTAAATTTTAAAATGTTGTAAAAATTATTTTTATTGTAAAATTTTAGAAAGGTATCATGGAAAAAAAGTCAATATTTCTGTTAATTTTTCGTTATTTAAGATTTCAAAAAAAAAAAAAAAATCTTTTCTTTTCTGGTCTGATTTGTACAGAGCCATTACATGCACACAAACCCAAAAGTTTTTTCTTTGTGTTTAAGCTTCAAAATTCAGTTAAAAGGCCAATACTTTTCCTCGCCAAATACTCTTGCCAACAAACAACATAAGTTTTAACAAACCTAGACTAATTACTTCCTTCCCTCGTTCTTTACAAAAAGCTACACATGATTTATTGGACTTTTACGACCTGTACGCAAACCAGTTGTACGCATCTGTCATACAACCGACAAAACAATATCGGAAATGTAGAAAATAATTTTTATTACAATTTTAGAAAGTGGTGAATCGTTGAAACTCGAATTCACTAACCTAAACTAATCTAACAGGGGGGGGGGAGAGCAAGGGTTAATGGCTCCCCGGCAATTGCTCTCC
>JAOUZG010030082.1:1860815-1881336 GCA_026289955.1 Argiope argentata
GTTGTCATTATATATATATATATATATATATATATATATATATATATATATATAACGCTTGACTTATAAAAAGACAATATTTGAAACATTTTTTCCATATTAAATTTCCATTTAAAATTCACCATTATTAGTATTATGGAGTCTTGCAATAAATTTTTTCCTCAAATTCATGACTAGATGGCGCTGCTAGTTTGAAATAAAAATTTAGTTAAATTAATTGAAATTATAAAAGGTTTGTTTTCATTTAGAAATACTACTTACATCTCAAAAACCAGTCACGTCCAGAAGCGAGCCAGAAATCAATTACCAAATGACATCATTGCTGGAAATATCTCGAGTTAAATAAAAGCATATCGGAAGTTTAATTGAAAAATTTAGGAAAATATTTTTATTAGAATATTTTTTAGAGAGTAGAGCAGAACTTTTATATTTGAACTTTTTAATATTTATATTTCTCATTTCTAGACTCAGTATCTAGTAGCAGTTTAGACACGCAATATAATTAGTTAATAATTGAAATATTAATAATGTAATGCAATAGAGCAAAAAAAAATTGTGTAAGTATGAAAGTAATGTATCATATTTAAAATACCAGAGCATAAAATTTCAAACCTCTAATTCGTCAAAAGGTTATTGAAGTATTGATTATTAAATATCATTTAAATTACCTTAGAATAAAAAAGGTTTTATAATATATTTTACTTTTATTCTTGTAATATATTTTACTGAAGTTTAAAAATTTTGCATAGAAAGGAAGTTTTAATTATAAAATACCATTTAAAAGAATATAGAACAAAACAGGGTGCATAAGAGTTAAAAAAAATTTCAGTGAAAGAAAGACTCAATTATTAAAAATCATTTTAAAGAGCATAGAACAAAGCAGATTACATAAAAAATATTTAAAATTTTGCAGAGAAAGAAAGACTCATTTATAAAATATCATTTTAAAGAACATAGAATAAAAAAGATTAAATAAAAGTATTTAAAAATCTTTCAGAGGAGAAGACTCACTTACAAAATACCTCTTTAAAGAACATGGAATAGAGCAGATTACATAAAAATATTTAAAAATCTATCAGATAAGTGTTTTGTTTAGTTTAGTTATATTAACGTCCCGTTGTAAAGCAACACTAGAGTTATATAGGGACGGATCTCGTAATCAGACGACGAAGATAACACCTGAGGTGGCACCACCACTCTCCACACCTGCAGGAGGATATACAGAGAAAGGAAGACGCATTTATAAAATATCTTTTTAAAGAACATGGAACAGAGCAGATTACATAAAAGTATTTAAAAATCTTTTACAGAATGGAAGACTCAAATATAAGATAAAATTTTAAAGAACATTGAAAAAGCAGAATACATAAAAGCATTTAAAACCTTTGCAGTGAAAGGACAATTCACTTATAAAATATCATTTTAAAGAACACGAAACAAAACAGATTGCATTAAAACATTTAAAAATCTTGCCGAGAAAGGAAGGATCAAGTATAAAATACTATTTTAAAGAACTTGGAACAAAGCAGGTTGCACAAAAATATTTAAAAATCTTGTCTAGAAAGGAAGATACAATTATTAAATACCATTTTAAAGAACATAGAATAAAGCAAATTACATAAAAGTATTTATAAATCTTGCAGAGAAAGGAAAAATCTCAACTATAAAATAATATTTTAAAGAACATTAAAAAATTTCATAAAAATATTTGCATAAAAATATTTAAAAATCTTGCCGGGAAAGGAAGACTCATTCGTATAATATCATTTTAAAGAACATGGAATACAGTAGATTGCATACAAATATTTAAAAATCTTACTGAGAAAGCAGGACTCACTTATAAAATATCATTTCAATGAATATGGAACAAAGCAGATTGCATAAAATTTTTTAAAATTCTTTACAGAGAAAGGAGGACGCCCTTATAACATATCATTTTAAAGAACAAGGAACAAAGCAGATTGCATAAAAGCATTTAAAAATATTGCAGAGAAAAAAGGCTCATTTATAAAATATCATTTTAAAGAACAAGAAACATAGCAGATTGCATAAAAATATTTAAATATTATACTGAGAAAGCAGGGCTCACTTATAAAATACCATATCAATGAACATGGAACAAAGAAGATAGCATAAAAGTCTTTAAAATTCTTTACAGAGAAAGGACGACTCACTTATAAAATATTTTAAAGAACAAGGAACAAAGCAGATTGCATAAAAGCATTTAAAAACATTGCAGAGAAAGAAAGACTCAAGTATAAAATACTATTTTAAAGAACATGGAACAAAGCAGATTACGTAAAAATATTTAAAAAACTTGCAGAGAACGGAAGACTCACTTATAAAATACCATATAAGAGAACATGGAACAAAGCTGGTTGCATAAAAGTGTTTGAAAATCTTGCAGAGAAAAACTAAAACGCTTAAATATTTCCCAAATCAATGCCAAATGTATTTTTTATCGATATATCCTTCAGTAACAGACTATTGGAAAGAATAAGCTATGTGAACGTTTCAGCTGCTAAGAGGGGTCACTTAACAACCGACACAGAAAGGGTCACTCTCGCCCTCTCTTGTCCAAACAGGGGACACTCTCACCAACCCTACATTCTTGTTACTCCAAACACAGTATCGGATATCCCCTAATGGTCATTTTATGTGAAGAGGGTGTTATTGCACCACGTCTTTTCCACGTCATAAGATGACCATTAGTGGGGGGAGAAGGTGTTTACAACAGCTGGCTCTGTCCAGATCCCTGACCTGTCCTGGGATCGAAGAGCAGATAATGCTTCCATCTATACCCCTGTAGGACCGTACAATTAAAATGCGCATATTATATGCTGATCGATAAAGGGTGGAGCTAAAGATTTATATCCTATGTCCTTGCGTTTATTAAAATCGTCTTGGGTTCGTCAGAAAGTGATGGATGGGGAGCAAAGGGGGCATTTTTAAAGCTTTTGAAGAAGGGGTTTTTCATTCAAATGCTGCAAGAAAGTGCGATTAAAATTAAATTACAATGAATAAATGTTCAGATAAATTAAGTACAAAATACGTTTTCTTTTATTTTAGAATTCAAAATCCTATATTTGACTTGATGATGTCACTGTATAGTTTCATCAGGATCAGATTTAAAAAAATCCATTGAACTCGTAAATTTATTGAACCTTACATCATTATTCCTCTTTGTTGGTATAGATTTATAGGTAAACTATGAAAATATGTTGAAGGAATAAATGAATATTTAATTTGAAATATTTTACTGCCAAATATGTCTGAAACAGTATAGATTCATCAGGATCAGATTTTAAAAAACTCCGTAGATTTATTGAGCCACACATAATTATTCATCTTTATAAGTATAGATATGCAGCTAAACTATGGAAATATCTTGTAGGGATAAATATTTACTTTGAAATATGTTATGGTCAAATAGGACTTGAAAAGTATCTGCATATATTTTCATCAAGATCAAATTTAAAAAAACAATAACCATAGATTTATTGAGCCACACATAATTATTCATCTTTATAGGTATAGATATGCAATAAAACTATGGAAATATCTCGAAGGTATAAACGAGTATTTACTTTGAAATATTTTATGGTCAAATATGTCTTGAAAAGTAACTACGTATAGTTTCGTCAAGATCAGATTTAAAAAAACAACAATAACCATAGATTTATTGAGCCAAACATAATTATTCATTATTATAGGTATATATATGTAGCTAAACTATGAAAATATCTTGAAGGTATAAATCTGCCTTTATTTTGAAATATTTTATGGTCAAATATGTCTTGAAAAGCAACTACGTACAGTTTCATCAAGATCTGATTAAAAAACAACCATAGATTTATTGAACCATACATAATTATACATCTTTATAATGGATATGCATAATCTTAATAATAGATATGCATCATTTTAAAAATAGATATGCAGTTAAACTATGGAAATATCTTGCAGGTATAAACGAGTACTTACTTTGAAATAGGTTATGGTCAAATATGTCTTGAAAAGTGTCTGCTTATAGTTTCATCAGGATCAGATTAAAAAAGCCAGCCATAGATTTATTGAGCCACACATAATTATTTATTTTTATATGTATAATTATGCAGTTAAACTATGGAAATATCTTGATCATATTTACTTTGAAATATATTATGGTCAAATGTGTATTAAAAAATGTCCATGTATTGTTTCATGAGGATCAGATTAATATAATCCCATAAATTTATTTAGCCACAGATATTTATTCATCTTTTTAGGTATAGGTATGCAGTTAAACAATGGAAATATCTTGAAGGTATAAACGAGTATTTGCTTTGAAATATGTTATGGTCAAATATGTCTTGAAAAGTATCTGCTTATACTTTCATCAGGATCAGATTTAAAAAGCCTGCCATAGATTTATTGAGCCACACATAATTATTCATCTTTATTATAAGTATAATTATGCAGTTAAACTATAAAAATATCTTGTAGGGATAAATTTATTTTGAAATATATTATGGTCAAATATATCTTTAAAAGTGTCTGAGTATAGTTTCATGAGGACCAGATTTTAAAAAAACCCATATATTTTTTTGAACCCTACATAATTATCCATCTTTGATCTATAGATTTGTAGCTAAATTTTGATAATTTCCGTGAAGCATAATTTGAGCACGAAATGATCATATTAGATGCGTCAGTCTACATCGCAAACAAGAACTGAAAAGTGGGGAAAAAACTGAAAATGTTGCCTTCGGTTATTTTTTATAATGATATTTTAATATTGACTCCTTTGACACGTAATAATTTAATATAGGGAAATTTAGGTATTTTCAAAAGAATATGCTAAACATTACGGATTTTTATCCCTTCTCTTGGTGCTTGAAACCTACTCAATTTATAGTATTCTAGAGCGTGTGCTAGAAGCAATTAAACGAAAAGGCGAATTGAATCAGAAAATGAGAGAACATGTTCGAATGAAGTTAGTACGGGTTATATAAAATTCGGGAAATTAATTAGAATTTAAAATGGATTTTAAAATATCATTACATATATTGGATAATTTTTTTACATATCTATTTTAACAGTTATTTTTAGATATGGATTTCACTTTTTAAGTTTATTCAATACTTCCGGGGAAAGAATTGTTTCAAAAATTCCTATTTAAGTTTCAAATATATATATATTTTCATTTCAATTATTAATCTTGTTATCATGTGAGAACATTTTAACAAGATTATATTTATTTAGTTTGAGGTTTTTTTTGAAGACTCAAAATGCGTAGGCAACAAACTGACGATTTATCACTTTTAAGGCATCAACTCTTTTCTTTTAGGGTTATTAGAAAATAATGCAGAAGGTTGTTATCGCCAACTAAAGTTGCAACTTATTTATGAGATTATTCATTTTGCGTATTCTTACGAATTGCCTTAATTCATTTAAGTCATTAACGAATTTAAATCGGTTTGAAACAATCACTAGATTATCATATTAAGCATGTGTCGATGGTTAGAAAAACGATTTTTTTCTTCTTAAAATCGGTCGATTTCTGAAACTCTATTTGTCAGCTGGAAAAATTAAAAATTAAAGCTAAAACCTGTTGATATATATATATATATATATATATATATATATATATATATATATATATGTTTCGCGATTGTTTCAAACCGGTTTAAACGGGCTAATGTCTTAAATTAATTAAGACAAATAATGATTAAAAAAACAGTGTTCTCAGATGATAGCTTGAAATTTACGATCGTAATTTCATTTTATATTTTTATTTTATTTGTTTCAATTTCCACTCTCTATTGATTTGTTTAATGTTTATATTAAATTTGCTTCGCATTTCCTTTTTGTTATGTCTATCATCTATCCTGCATTTATTTTTTCACCTGCTACGCATTTTATTTGGAGGCCATTTTAGAAAGCAAGTCAACAATTTGGGTTTAGTTTTGTATTCCAGAAAAGGAAATACATACTCTTGTTCGCGAAGCGTTAAAACGCGCGAATTCCTTGGTAACAAAAATCCAAGATAAATCATTTTATACAAGAAAAAAAATTGAAAAGTAAGCAAATTTTTTTTAAAAAATTAGTGCTTATTTAAAATATTCCTTGAAATAAAGGCTTCAGAGACTTTTCACCGAATGGCTTTGCATGGTTTTCTCAGGTTAATAATTACATAGATTTATTGTTATTTTTTAGTTTCGATAAGTAATCAAGAGTAACTTCAGTGATTGTTAATTCAGAGCCTTTATTTATAATCGGTTTCTTGTTTTCTTGAGAGAATTGGTTGAATTTATACTGTTTCGGTTATGTACTGCTCAAATTCATCATCATTTTATTTTTCTTTCAACTAAATTAATATCCTTGTTTTTATCATTCCCACAGTTTCCCTTCATCAAAACCGTTGCATCCGTTTGTGTTTGTAAAGTATGTAATCAAGTCTGTTGGAGGATTTCACAAATACTATTTTAAAAGCAAAAATATTGTGATTTCTTTCATAGATTATATATTAAGCCATGTTTCTTTATCATATCAGAACATGATGTTATTTTTGAAATGAGGTTTTTAGCGTCAACAAAAATCCTTAGGCGAAAAATAATAATTAAAAAAAAAACTATTATCTTCACGAGCATCTCAAATAATCAACTTTTAATAACGCGTTGCCATTGCATTTACAAAAGGTCTGATTAAAAAAAGTATTTTAATGACAACAGCAAATAAAACCTAGAAAAAAGTCATTTTCAGTACTTGATTATATCAAATTGAAATAAATAGGAAAGATGATATTTTTTTACAAAACAATAAATGCGAGACAAAGTTTTTTTGGATCGTTTGCGATACTAAAGTGACTCATTCAATGAATCAATTAAAATGAATAAAAATATAATTTAACTTGCACGAGCACGTGGCGCTTGGCCGTTCAAGAAATTATGTTCTGACGTGATACATTGAAATATGCTCAGCAGATTTCATTTTAATCTGTTTTGAAGTTAATTTTATTGTTGCCAAACAAAAGTAGTGTTCATTTAACAGTCATATTCGTCCAAAAATGTAACCAAATTATTTGATAATCAGTAATTTCAATTTTTTATTTTTTTACACTGGTTTCTTGGACAGTCCAGTTCCTTATCTTTTCGATTCTGGATATTAATCAGTATTTGTGTATGCAATTTAATAATTCTTTTTTTAATTCTTCTTTTTTATTATTTTTTTTTCATGAAAAAAGAGGCTCGTTTGTGGAAAAATTTATTTGAATCATGAATTTTTTTAAAATTAATTTTTTTTTAAATTTAAAAATAAAGTTAGCATTAATGAGATTAATTGATTTTCACTGTATTCCTTATATTAGTAATAGTTTTTGTAATTTTGTAATTCTTTTATTTTCTTTTAAAGAAAGCTTCTCCTTTTCTCCTAAAATTCATTGTTTTGCTCTCATGATTTATGATTTTTTAAACAAAATTTTGGGATTAACCATCCGCAAACAGTCATGAGTTTCTGATTGCAAGTCGTGAATTTTGTTTTTCACAAATAAATAAATAAATAATGATAATTATATTTGTATAATTGTACATACTTCAGCTGCTTATCCAACGATTTCCGCTGATTGGCTTTTTCATATCTTGATTGAATGTTCTGTTTTTAATTGTCATCGTACTCGTTTTTTAACTCGCCTCCATCATTACAAGACTTGGAGGGAGAGAAATATTACCCAAATATTTTTAAATTCTAAAATGCTATTGGATTTTTTACTTGCATATAAAATATTTATTTTTCTGTTTATGTTGAACATTTCTTTTAAGTTCATGTATCATTATTTCAAATTTTCATGGCACATATCTCTAAATTTTCACTGAAATCATTGTTTGAATCATATTTACACTATATCTCAATATATTTGTGTTAATTTAACAAGCGATTGTTTTTATATCTTTTACCATTTGATTGGAGCAGTGTAGCCAAATATGGCTCTCGCGCCAATAAACCTCACTCAACCAACCAACCAACCTTGGGTTTGCAACCAATTCACTTTCTATTGTATCCTGCATTTTATGCAGTTAGTGTATTTTTTTTCTGATTACAGATTTTTATTACAGCATATTATTATCGTTAAAGTATAGGGTACTTACATATTAAACCATCGATCTTTGTCGCCAACCATCGATATTTATTGAAGGCGTCGCCAACGAGTTGCTAAACCGCCAATAATGGCAAAAAACCGCCATTAATTAAAAAATTGTTCTGTCGTCCGCCATTTTGTTGGTTTCGTAGGCGTCGACGGCTTATCGACAAATTTGAATCCTTTGAATGAGTTACTAAACCGTTGGCATCGACAGTTTAATACGCAAGTACCAAGTATAGTATATTTTTAAAACAATACTTCAACTTAATTGCAAATTTAACATCTAAACAGAGATTTTAAAAAATTACGTAGTTAGAGGGTTAATCAAGTCGAGAAAGGATATTAAAAAAAATTCATATATTATTTTAACCTCTAATTAGATGCTTGCTCATAGAAAAACAACAATAAATTCAGCTGGTGTCAAGTCAAATATATTTTATTCTTAAAGAATGTACAACTTAAGGGTTCTAATTGCTTTTGTTCTAACCAAATTGTTCTTTTTTTTTCAGAACCCATATCTCGTTCTTCAACTTTTAAACCACAGAGATTTCTTTAAAAATTCTGCTCTTTACGCTTCCTCATCTTGAACGAACAAAGCGTAAATGGTCCGCGCATTCCAAAAGTGGCAAGTTTTCATTTTTCGCTAGAATAATCCCGTTGAAATTTTTTTTTACTTCCACAAAAGGAAATTATTGTTTGTTTCCTGAGCGACAACGACATCACTCATTGTTTAACCACACGCAATCCCTAACCCTGGATCACGAGTTTTCAGAAGGGGGAAAAAAGCATAAAGGAGAAAACAATATCTTCTTGTCCCATCGTGCTTTGCGGCAACCGCAAGATGGCTACGCAACGGCATAAAGCTTTTCAGCGGACGACATTGATAGATAACCATGTTGGAAGGACACTTATCCTTTCGTCGGAATATCCCATTACATAGTAATAGAGTTTTTCTGTTATACGTTTTCTTTTCAGATGTCCTTTTTATTTTTCTGTTTTATTTTTTCCGCCGTTCTCTTCTGAAAAGAGGTTCTTTTTCAGTGCTCTTTATTTTTTTTCTGGCATGACACTTTTTCTCTGTCAAAGTATTCCCCAACTTCTGGAAAATAGGGTTTGGGTCCAGGCAAAGCTCTAATTGTGAATATTAGTGCGGATAATTGAATATATGATGAGCCTTAGTCATGGGCATTGTTATTCTTATTTGTTGAAAGCATTTGGGAAATGAACTTACTGGGAAAACCTTTCCTTTTTTACTGGCAAATGTATTTCTTTATTTTACAGCGAAATGGATTTTAAAGTTTCTATTAATTTCTGTATGGAAGTGTAAATATACATATCATTAAAAAATAGCTAGTAATTAATGACAAAATTGTTATTCTTATTTTCTCAAATTATTGTTATTATTCTGTTTTTTTTCTTCTTTTCCCTGATTATTGTTATTATTCCGTTATTTTTATTTTCGTTCTTTCTTTTTTAAAATTATTGTTATTACTCTGCTATTTTTATTTTCTTTCTTCTTTTTTGAAATATTGTTATCACTTTGTTATTTTTCTTTTCTCGAATTATTGTTATTACTCTGTTATTTTTCTTTTCTCTGATTATTGTTATTACTATGTTATTTTTCTATTCTCTGATTATTGTTATTACTCTGTTATTTTTCTTTTCTCTGATTATTGTTATTACTTTGTTATTTTTCTATTCTCTGATTATTGTTATTACTTTGTTATTTTTCTTGTCTCAGATTATTGTTATTACTTTGTTATTGTTCTTTTCTTTATTCTTTTCTCAGATTATTGTTATTGCTCCGCTATTTTTATTTAATTTTTTTTCGTTTCTCAAATAATTGTTATTACTCTGTTATTTTTCTTTTCTCAGATTATTGTTATTACTTTGATATTTTTATTTTTTTCAGATTATTGTTATTACTTTGATATATTTTTTTCTTTTCTCAAATTATTGTTATTACTCTGTTTTTCTATTTCTTCAATAATCAAATAGAAAGTATTGTAATCATAAAAATAAGATTAAGAGATTTTGACGAATCTTCACGTTTCAAATTTCCTTTAGTTCGAAAAATATATTTTTTGAAAATGTCTGTTTATCAATCTGTGACAAAGATAACTCAAAAACACTTTGAGCTAGAAGAATGAAATTTGGTATATGGTTTTTACACTAAGTTTGCAGTTTTCAATCAAATTTTAAGTAACATTTATTAAAAGGATACCATTCTATCCGGTTGCTCGAATATTAGTTAATGCTATAATTAAGAAATAAAGAAAGCTAGAGAGATAAAATTAAGTAGAAGGACTTCAAATCCGTGATGAAAACACATGTCAAATTTTGCCAAATACAACATTTGTCGATACGACTATTGTTGATATTTGAGCCAAATCCAAATATTGTTGACTATTTGTCGATTTGTACTTAAAAAATTAGTAAACGCGATAATTAAAAAACGCAATATCTTGAATATCTGAAATTTGCTACGGGAATTTATAAGTACAGTAATGGGTATTTTTTTTCAAATGATCGAGAAAAACATGTCTATAGCACAAATTCGATGTTTGGTTACCATTAATGAATGGCAGGTTTTAATCACAATAGCTCTCGCCAATGATGGCATGATAGATTCTATAAGAATGCCAAAAATTATAATTCGTAACTGTTTTATGTCAATGCCTTGTAAGGCATTCTCTGGATAGCAAATTTATTAGAATGCATGCAGAAAAGTTTTGGGGAGACCACTTCCCTGATTTTGTGCCTCAGGATTTAAAATATATAATCCAATCATTATCTTATACGACACATTATGTTGTTGTAGTTACTTATGACACTTTTCAATTCCTCTGACCGGCCTGTCAGCTATTTCAGCAGATTGAGCGTCTCTTGTTTTTCAGTAGCATTAACTTGGGCCAAGAGAGGACTTATCTACTTACACGTCACAACCCTTTTTACGGGGCAGGCTTCATTCATGCATTTCATTCATTCATCCACAGATCGTAATTTACATCTGGAACAGAGAACACTTAACTCTGACCCAGTACCCCCAGTGGTATTACTCTAGGGTATGCAAGGGAGAACTTTGTGACTACGTAGATTTAGCGTGTACCAGCCACCACACACACACGGAGAGTCTTCAGCTGGTGGGTTTGAACTCGCAGAGCAAGGGATGCGAATCCAATACCCTACCAAGCAGGCTATCCCGGCTCCCCACGGCACATTATTCCACAAGCTACAGTACACTGTTCCTTAAATTGAAAATCCAGCTACAGAAAAATTCGGACATCATAAAGAAACATGGTACAAAACACCAGTGCCATGTAAGGCGTGCTTTAGCATGGCAAGTTTATTGGAAAGTATGTGAAAAAGTTTTGGGATATTACTCCCCTGGTTTTGTGGCACAGTATTTGAATTACATAAACCAATCATTATCTTATACGACACATTATGTTGTTAATACTTATGGCACTTTTCAAGCCCGCTGACAGGCGTGTTAGGGATTTAAGCAGATCGAGCGTCTCTTGTTTTTCAGTATCGCCAACAAGGGCTAAGAGTACGACTTAGCTACACACACTTTTTTAAGGGGCGGACTTCATTCATGCATTTCATTCCTTCGTCTATATATCGTAATTTAGCTGGAACAGAGAACAATCACCTCTGAACCAGTGCCCCCAGTGATATTACTTTCAACCTGGGGAACTTTGGGACCTCTACAGATTTAGCGTGCGCCAGTCACCACACACACGGTGAGTCTTCGGCTGGCGGATTTGAACTTGCAGGGGAAGGGATGTGAATCAAACGCCCACCTAACCTGGCTATCTCCCCCCTAACGACACGTTATTCCGCAAGCTATAGGACTTTGTTCTTTAAATAGAAAACCCATTTGTCAAAAAATCTGATATCATAAAAAGAAACATATTTTATTCCATCAGTTCAACGTAAAAAATATATTTCTAGACCTATTCGTTAGCAGCTTATTGACGTTTTAAATTTTCTTTCGAGTTTTTAAATCACAGCGTGTCTATTTTTTAAATCCAGGGCGAAAGTAAAGAGACAAATCTTCAGGATTGTACCTATTTCGTCAGGAATCAGATTTATTCGCCATAAAATTTTATTTTAGAATTTAAACGGAGAAAATAGTTCTTAACCAAAGCCATTAACGTAATAGCCATTTCTTCGGATCACTCCGTAGTGCACGAAAACGAGCTCTCATTCTCGGAGAATCTCATTAAAATAAGCGATTGAAACGCAAGCTTGGGCCTTCTTTTTAATCAAGAGCTTTCTATGGGTAATTAAATGCCATTGAAATGGCCCCCGCACAAAAAGAAGCCATTACATCCACATGTGGCACCTTTCCGTGGAAGAGTGGCGTATATCAGGCATCCAGTTTTCATCAGGTTGAAAATTTATTTTTAAAAGAAAAGAAGGCGAATGACTTTATAATAATACCTCGTATTAAGTTAATAAGCAAATACTTCAAAGGAATTCATGTATAAATTGATTGGATCGATTCACAAGCTTTGTGGATTTTGTTTCTAATCACTTAGTTGCATACTTTTGTAAATTTGGAATGAAATTTTCAAAAGAAATGATGGCTTTGATCTCTGTTTAAACACCTTAAAATTCATACATTCCAAGTTTGTTTGAATAAAATTTTGCAATCGAATAATTTAATGAGCTTCTTAGAGCTCTAAAATTTAGAACAGTTTGTTGGATTTCGTAGACAACAGAATATTTCAATAACTTTAGAGAGCTTAATTATCATTAAATATATTAATTTACCTAAAGAAATAATTTTGCACAAGTGACACCACCTATAGCCTGATTTAAGAAGTGTTCATATAAGTATTTATAATACGAATAGGCTCCATTTTTACAAAACCTAAATCAGCAGTCAATTGTTTTTTTAATATGATTGTTGACGGCTTTCTGGCACAGAGGTAGCGCGTCTTCCTCGTGTTCTGTGAGTCCTGGGTTTGAATCCCGGTTCGGTCTTTGTTGTTCTTCTGGGTTCTATGTGTGAATGTACCCCCCCCCCTGTAAAAAGGGGCTGTGCAAGCGTGTGGGTGTGTGTTTAATCTTCATATGGACAAGAAGTCAGGCTTCCGCCCTTGGGAATTCAGGGGTCCATACCCTCAGAAGCTACTGCACCCCTTTTTCCGTGGTAAAAAGAGGGCACGACATCATCATTATCAATAGTATTGATAACACTTTACTGCACGAATAGCGGGATTTTCAAATATTGCGTTGATTATTTTTGGGAAACCCTTTGGAGAAGCTACTAATAAATGTCAATGAACTTTATTGATAAGGCATATGAAGACTATATAATGCATAGTATGTCAAAGACATATGATGGATTAAATTACACTCATGTCCATACATTAAAAATAAGTCAGAGGTACGGAGAATTCGAACTCTAAAATACATATATCACCCTTAAAATGACTACCACATCTTTAAAAGTCGAATGTTATCATCAATCACCCGTTACCACCAAGCGAACACCATTGAAAGACACCGTTGCAGGGGTTCAGGATAGCTCGTCTGGCGAAGAATTATTCTGGTTCCAGAACTGACCTGTATGTTGAGATTAGAACAATGAAAGGCCAAATCTATGGGCGCTGGTTAAATCTTTTCTGGTCGCAAAGTCTTCCGTGTCGAGAGTAATACCACTGGGGGTACTGGGTCAGAGGTGATCGTTCTCTATTCTAGATCTAAATTACTATCTGTGGATGAATGAATGAATATGCATGAAAGAAGTCTGCCTCCTAAAAAGGGTTGTGTCGTGTGCAGCTCTCTGTACTCTTGCCCCTAGATGACACTACTTATAAAACAAGAGACGTATATCTCCGGCTTAAACTCTTCTGATGTATCAGCGGGGCTTGTCCATGGCAAGTGCCATAAGTAACAACAACAATAACAAATTATGAAAGATTCCACAAAGGTGATTTAGGAAGACTTTGGTATGAATCTTACCTCAAAAGAATCATTTGCTCAATAATATTGAAATTATTGGATTGGAATGGCCTGCAGAGATTATGAGTTTATCCTATTTAAATACTGATATGGCAGTTTTAGTTATGGGATCGGACAGTTATTTTCTACAAAGATTGAATCATCATCTGGATTCAAAATGTGCATCATAGGACATTATGGAAAAAAGACGAGGGAATGATTATTATTTGGATACTATCACTTTCTTCCATCCCCATTAGATTTTATAGTGGGTTTAGACACCTTTTATCACCTTTATCGATGAGGGTGGATGGGAGAAAAGATGATGTTTAACATTCGTAACTGTTAGAATACCTGATTTCTGGGGGTTACTGCAGAGAGGGAGAGAGAGAGAGAAAAAAAAAACGACGACCGGAATAGGAGTCGGCATTGAAATTTTGTGCCCTTCTCTGGAAATAAACCACTGGTGTTGTTGTTACCTATGGCACTTGCCATATTGGACAAGCCCCCCGCTGATACAGCAGCAGATTTAAGCCGAAAGTAGCGTCTGTTGTTTTTGAAGTAGCGCCAACTGGGGCCAAGAGTACGACTTAGCTGCACACTCCCCACATTAGCTTGCACAACCCCTTTTTACAGGGGGGAACATTCACACATCTCACAGATAGCACACAGAAAAACAGCCATGCCCGACCGGGACTCAAATCCGGGACTCCAAGAACACGAGGAAAACATGCTGCCTCTGCGCCAGAAAGCCGGCGCAGAGGTAGTATGCATATTATCAAACAACTGATGATTTATATATAACTACAAAACCATTTGGTGACAATAGATTAATATATCTATTTAATAAGATAAATATGCCGGCTTTCTGGCACAGAGGTAGCGCGTTTTCCTCACGTTCTGGCAGTCCCGGGTTCGAGTCCTGGTTCAGACATGGTTGTTCTTCTGTGTACTATTTGTGAGATCTGTGATTGTGCCCCCCTGTAAAAAGGGGCCGTGCAAGCAAATGAGGTGAGTGTGTAGCTAAGTCATACTCTTGGCCCTACTTCAAAAGCAACAGACGGTCCTTTCGGCTTAAATATGCTACTGTATCGGCGGATCGCTTGTCCATAGTCAAGTGCCATAAGTAACAATAAAATAAAAATAATAGTCACACTTGTGCTTAACTAATATTGGGTTCATTAAATATTTTATAGATATTAATTCGTATTTCGATCAATTTGTAACCATTTAAGAATTTTCGGTAGTTTCCACTGTATAATTACTTATATTTTTTAGAAAACCGTAATTACTTGAGTCTTTTAAAATGCAGCTTACTAGTTAATAATAAAATCTTAAGTCAGCCTTAAGTTAACAATAAAGTAAAACCAGTGTAACAGTAAAATCCTCTATACATCTTAATGAGTTAAATCTGGAGTCCATATAACATTTTTTCTTTATTATTATTACACTTCATTATTTAAGTCAAGTATTAAGTTATTCGAGTTGTTTCTCTCACTAAGCAAAATGTATGTTCTCGAGAGACATTGTTTCATTACTTGATGTATCTTTTACCCATTTCTGGCATTCATACCAATAAAAACAATAAAAAAATGAAGTAATTTAAGTATATGGCACTCTGGTGACTAATACCATCAACTGTAAATAATATTGATTGCGATTTTCGCTATTTTTTTCCCTACCAAACAACGCCCGAAGCAGAAAAAAAGGAAAGTCAGAAAAAAAAATGCTACTTGTTCAACTCTTTCATAGCTCTTTCTTTGCTCTTAATCTCTTTAATATCACTCATGTTTCATAACAGGAACTCTTTCTTTTCTTTTCAGTCATTCTTCTTTCAGACGGGAAAGCCTACCGAAGCGGAATTCTCACTATTGCACTAAAATAATATGAGATTGCTGATCTTGTTCTCGATTCTATTTTTTCTTGATTCTTCAAGAACTTTCCTTTATCGCCTTTTCTAAATTGATTCGAGCGGAAGAAAAAGTTTTTACTTGTAATTATCGCAGCTGTATATATCTATCTCCATTGTTCAAAAAGAATCAAGTATCAGATTGAAAATGTGGCCTGTTCTGTTTTAATGGCCTGATTTTCTTTTACTTTTCGTTTTTAATTTGAGATAAACGAGAAAATAAATATAAGACAGAGATATAAAATCTTGTTTTTAGGTTTTTAAACCTTATTCTTTTGGATGGAGAAGCCATGAACAGAAATTAAATCATTATGAGCTGTATATTTTATCATTTAATGTAGTTAATTTCTTTAATTAATAGGCTTTGTTTGTTAAAGATTAAATTTTAAGTTTCATTTAACAGATCAAATAAAAAGGGAATAAACAAGCTCTGATTTTGATTTGTTGAGAGATAAATTATCAAGATAAACCGAAAGGATAAGACAAATTTATCACCTTTTACGTTAATTAATATACATCCATTTACGAAAACATTTCTTGTATTTGAAATTTTTTCTTCAATTCCAACTATTAGTTCACACACTCTCTATATATATTTGTTCAAATTTTCAATCGTTAATAAAATACTTTTTATTCATCCAATAAAGTTCAAGTACATTTTTTAAAAACTTGTAGTGGATGACACTTGATAATACAGCTTTTTCAAACATTAATTCATTAATTAAGTTTAATTTATTTGTAATACTTAAATAGAGTTTTAGCAGTTTATAATGATAATTGAAATCAACACACGAAGTAATTCAATCAGTAAAAGGCAAGGATTTCAGTATTTATCGCGTGAAGGTGAAGAATACGAGTTCAATTCTTGCGGAAATCACTCATTTTTCGATAAATTATTTATATTAATAGTAATTATTTAATAAAAATTAATTAAAATAAAAATTTTCTTTATTGACCTAAGTAGGAATGGACTGAATTAAAAAAAACATTACTTGTATTTCAAATAAAATGAGGGATTAAGAAGTTCTAATATTAATTGGATGCGAGATACATTATTGAGATATACCTAATTATATTTGTGTTTCTTTTATGAACTAACATATGCACTGTTTGGGTATTAAGTATCGTAATTTTAAAGCTCGCTGAGACGATGATACCGAAACCCGAGCCAGCACACCTCTTCTCCAACGTTTATTATGCTTTAGAAAAAAGACATTTGATTTTTCGATAACAGTTTTAGCATATTTCTAGCGAAACTATAGCACTACCAAATTACAATGCTCACTTTTTTAAGTAATTAATCTGAGATATCATTACTACACAGACAGCGTCCTGGCATAGAGGTGGCACGTCTTCCTCGTGATTTGGGCTTCCCGGATTCGAGTCCCAGTCAGGGAATGGCCGTTATGCGTTTGTGAGGGGTGTGAATGTGCCCTTCCCTCTGTAAAAAGGGCCAGTCCATGCGAATGTGATAAGTGTGTGTCATCTTCATATGAGCTGGAAGTAAGACTTCTGCCCTTGGGTGCTCTGGGATCCATGCCCTTAGAAGCTATAGAGCCCCTTGTGGTGAAGGATAGCCATATAAGCCAGCCAACATCCCTCGGATCGAAGTGCACTTTTGGCCCAACGGATTTGTTACGCGGCTACTAACCATAAGATTGGGAGTTCGGGCCTAGCTCAATCCGCTATAACTAAACCCTCTTTCCGTTGTAAAGCGGGCACATCATCATTACCTAGCCCGGAAACAAGCTTATTTCTCTTTCTGTTAGAAACATAGTTATTTACCACTAATGATGATAGGCTGGAAAAAGTAAAATCACAAATGCTCAAAAGGAAGATGAATTTGGTGCCTATCTTTCTTTTTTGAAAAACCTCTAACCATTATTTAAATTGTACCGTCTCTGAAGACTTCCGTCTTAATACACCATTAATAACTTTCAAATAAAGTACCGACATTCCATCTCAAAATTTTCTATACTCTCATTCAGAGTAAAAGCTCATCGTTGAACTGGTACACTATCATCCATGTGATATATGTGGATAATAAATGTTTCTTTAAATGATTGAGGATAAATGTTTCATCATATGATTTGAAATGATGGGAAGACCCTGCTCCGTTCCTTTCTTTTTCAGAAAGTATTGCCATTTTCAATCCAATCATAAGTACTATTCATTTACAAGATCAAGTAAATTCACCAATGAGAGAGCTTGTAACGTTGAACAGAGGTGATTATAAAGGTAAAATATGATCCATAGCTCCAATCGCCAAATTTGCAAATGGTAGTCATGGAAAGGAGTTTGATGATGACAGGTTTTGTATTCAGATGTAGGACTCACATTTCTCAATCCTACTAATCAGATATCAAAGTAAGAATATGCAACAGATTATAATGGAATTGATATACGACAATGGAAAACTATTTTGCAATATTGCATGCTCAAAATCAAGAGAAGGAAAAATCTGTGAGTATGCTATTTCTTCCTTTATCCATAATGTTAATGTTTATATTCCCTTCATGTAGTCATAATACTAAATACCGGCACTTTCCCGTTAGTCGGACACAAATGTCGCCAATTATGAGCCAAACACGAGCCGAATCGCCAAGCAAAGCGAATAACAAAACGGTCAACAAATTTCTACATTATTTGGCGATTTTTTACCAATTATCATTTGGCGGAATTCTGCCTTATTTGTCGATTTTCCACTTGCGGCCGGCAAACGAAAAAGGACCTCGAAGCCTGATAATTTTAGTACGACCGTTTTGTAAAATAAATAGATACATGCAATTACTCTCAGATTTAAAATTTATCTTAATAACTTTCTTTATTAGTGTAGCGCAATCTTGCTTTAGGTTAATTTTTTCAAGAGGTTAATTACTAAAAGCGAGAGGGCTCTAAATACTTTTAGTCTTGATACCAATGAAATAATACTAATATTACATTCATCTTAGCGACTATTTGGGATTAGATAAAAAAAAAACAACGAATCATTTTATTTTTCATTCTGAATCGATAATGATGTTTTCTCATTCCATATTGATATTTATTCCAATATGAATAGTACTAAAATTTCATTCATTTTAATGATGGTTTGGAATTCTATAAAATAAAAGTGTCTCATTCCATATTGATAATGATATTAATGTCAATGAGATAATGCTAATATTTCATTTATTTTAGGGATGATTTAGGATTCGTTTACAGAAAAGTATCTAATTTCAAAATAGTTATGAAGTAATTTAAAACTCAGACAGAAATTATATTCAGTAAAATAAAATCCCACAAAAATAATTTTGTTTATTGATTTGTAGAATAAAATTAAGAAAAAGACTTAATTTTCCATTTTATGATAATCAGGATGCTGCCATTATTTTTGTCCCTTATTAACAAAAGCACCTTGTACAGCTATATAGTGTCAAATAAAAGTAATTTATCGAAAATTGAGTTGCTTAAGAAATTTACTGCTTTTAGAACCATCGTTTAAGCTTTTAAAAGATTTGGAATTAATATTTATTAGATTTCTGTTTTAAGCAACCTTAATCGAATCGGTAAATTCAATTTCAACGTTTAATGATTCTTGCTTCATTTCTAGTGAATGTACAGGGGTGTATCAGCTTTACTCTCCGCTGCACTTGAAGACCATTAGCTAGCGATAAACATCAGCAATCGGCGATTATAACTAATGGATAATTAAAGTATAATTATCAAGATTCAAACCATTAAGGAGGACGAAGCTACTGACTCGTTGCGCTGTCTTTTTGCCTACACAGCTCATTTAGAAAAGTTCTTGCTCTTGGACATTTAATTGGTGTTCTTAACTTTCGTTTATCTGATCTTTAAGAATTATTAAGAGAAATGAAAATGATTGCTTGGAAAAAAAACTTCCATAAAACTGAAGATGAAACCGTATGAGGAGATTATATATTATATTTGGCTGAATTAATTACGATTTCAAATTATTAAGTGACGAGTTTCATTAAAAAAAGAATCAGAAACCTATAGTTTTTGTACTGTGTTCTTTTTTTTATTTTATTCCCTTTTTAAAGAACGAAAAGTTAGAAAATATTTCTTTTGTTATTATCTATGTTCATACTTTTTTGTTAACACTGTACAATATTATTAGTATTTTGGGTGTTTTTCCTCCCTGTATCAAGTACAACAACGAAACTATTTATATTATCCAACAGGAATAAATAAAATAATGTCATCATGTTAAACTTTTGAATCTGAAATATGAAAATCCAAAATTTTAACTATCCAATATTTCAATAATAATTCTAAATTTTGATATATATCAAATTTTATGAAAATCCAAATTTTAACTATCCAATATTTCAATAATAATTCTAAATTTTGATATATATCAAATTTTTATTTATCCAAAATTTGGATAATAACTGTTATTTTTAATGACTATCCGAATTTTGACTATGCAAAACTGGAATAATACTTGTAATTTTAATGAATATCCATATTCAGATAATTATTACTCGAAATTATATTTGAAAATCTGAAATTATTTATATATATATATA
>JAOUZG010030082.1:1929453-1942723 GCA_026289955.1 Argiope argentata
CATTTTAATCGTTTCATTGAATGAGTCACTTTAGTATTACAAACGATCAAAAAACGTTGTCTCGCATTTATAGTTTAAAAAATATAGCCAATTTCCCATTTATTTCCTTTCATGTAATCGCGTGCTCAAAATGACATTTTTCTAGGTTTTATTGGCTGTAGTCATTAACTTATTTTTTAAAATCAGAACTTTTGTAAATACGACGACAAGGCATTACGAAAAGCTGATTTTTTCAGATGATCGTGCAGATAATAAATTTTTATTTTTCGCCTACGGATATGTGTTGATGCTAAAAACCTCATCCCCAAAACAACATCATATTCGGACATGATAAAAAAGATTTTCAATAGTAAAAAGTTTTTGAGGATACGAATACAGAAAAGCAAGAAACTGAATAAGCACAATCAAAGTAGCATAAGTATTAGTAGCATTACTAGTAGGTTCATCAACGTTTTTCTAATTAGAGAAAAAGCCGAAGAAATTTGAATAAAGCAAGTCAAGCGAATTAAAAAAATCTTCAATGAACACACATTCTGATTTTTATATTAGAAGTAATGTTGTTTCCATTCCAGATACTGTTAGAGTGAAAGTTGACTTGCAAAATTTCATCGGTAAAAAATTAAGATGCTCTGGAAAATATTGGAATGAAAGAGCGTGTTCTGAGAAAACTGTGTTCGAGGAAAGAAATGATAATTAAATTTAATTAATTCAGTATTTATTCAGTAAATATATTTTTATTAATTATATTAACTTTATAAGTATTTACACGGTATATTACAGCTAATCAGTATACAAATTTGATACAAAAATTTAATATATTTAATGATCTCCAGGTCTCAATTCGATGAATCGCCGAAAATTTTCTTGACTCAAGAACGATAACCTAAAAAATTTGGTACTTGCGTACTATACCGTCCAACCTTATCGCCAAATTTGAAGTCGTCACTAATGAGTTGCTAAACCGCCAATTATGGCAATTCGGCAATTGTGTAATCCGTTGATCTTTATCGCCAAATTAAATTCGTCATCAATGAGTTGCTAAACTGTTGGCGTTGGCAAAGACGGTATAATATGTAAGTACTGAAAATTTCGTTGAGAAAAGCAGCAAGAAAAGGAACTGTAGGAATCGGAAAAGGATCGCCCGCTTTTCTTTTTTTAAAAGATTTTTCTTCGAAAAGATGCTTCCATATGAAAAATGGTTCTCTTTGCAATTGTTTATAATTGCTCGAATAAAGTTCTAAAAATCTGATTTGAATTTTAAGATATATTATCAATACCAAAATGCTTTTTATTTAATCTAACCATTATTTTATAACAGCTAAATGATGTGTTATCACAAAGGAGGCATTCAGTATCGATTTCCCCGTTAGGCTGTTGAGATAATCAGATTTTCTTGAATGACAGACTCATTCCAGCTGTCTGGAAGCTTTGTAGGAGGTGTTGGTAGAAAGCGGTTGTCATTCTGACCTTGACAGCTGGTTCATACTTGTTTATACGTTACAGATTAAAAAATCAAACTGCGTTACGTCACAGAAGAAAGGGAATTTTCCCGTTTCTCTAGGCCGCTCTTCGCTGCTACTTTGCTCGAGTTAAATGCAATACTCTGCGCCGCGATCACTCCTGTTTGAGCATGAATATGTTTTGTGATGATTTTACGTTTGTATGGAGGATAAAACATTTCAGTTACTATTGGCAGAAATCTGATCCCGTTGAAATTGTCAGCCCAGAGTTTAGTGTGAGTAATCAGACTGGAACGGCTAAATGGAAACTCGTGATTTCAGATAGAGTTGATCTAACTAGGATAACACCCATTAAAAGAACGGATAAAGTTACTTGTCTTAAACTTCTTAGAACTGATAACATTGGATCAAATATGATTTCTTTACACAGTTTGATGTCGTTCGTGAAAAAGAATAAAACCCTTCTTCATTGGAATGAAAGCAGGGGTACAAAATTCCTTTACTATGCAACCATAATTCCAAATTTATTTCCAATGTATGCCAGAACCATTTTGGAATCAGAGCAAGTATTTCCTCAAGATGTTTTAACTGTTCGGTTTACATTGTCGAATGGAGACTTAGCAGACGACTTGGTAACACAGCAATGCTTGGCTCAAACTTTTTTAGACGTGAAAAGTATGTATTTCATCGCAGTTGTGAAAAATTTCGAAGACTTAATACCCGGAATACAGACTATTGCCCATATTAAATCAGCATCGGTGGACGAGTCAATATTCTCTATGAATGTATGTCTCTACGATGATGGAAATCTTCATGTTATCATTCCAATTGAGGGAAAATATATAAATCTTTGTCACTGCAGAGTATTTGTATTAGATAATTCAGAAAAATGGAAGAAATGTGGTCAAGATAACATATGGAGGAAATGTGGAGAGATTAGTCAATTTGTATTATCTCTCAAATATGAGAAACTCATGCATAAGCAGAATTATTTACATAAAGGCGCATTGACTTTTAAATGTGAGATGAACTTTACTACTGAAGAAGAACCACAGAGAATTGAGAGTATCAAATACGGACCTTATTCTCCTGAAATCTTGCAACAAATGCCTTCTGATGTTAGGAATCCTTCAGCTCCAGAGATTAAAGATGCTAATTTGAAATCTACAACCACTTTGATAGATGACCTTGTATCCCTGTACATGGAAGGAAGCCTGTGCGACACTAAACTCAGCACAGAAACAGAAACGTTTCCAGCCCACCGAGTAGTTCTGAGCGCCAGATCTCCTGTCTTCAAGAAGATGTTCACGATTGACATGAAAGAAAAGACAAGAGATTCTATTCATATTCCAGACATAAATGCTGATACTGTCCGTAAGATGTTGATGTTCTTGTATACGGATACAGTGGAAGATATGGACTGGCAAACAGCGAAGGAATTGTATTATGCTGCAGATAAATACGAGATTGCTTTGCTTAAAAACAAGTGCTCCAGTTTTTTAAAATTAAATATTCAGCCATTTAATTGCAGCGATGTTTTGCTTTTATCAGATACGCATCAGGATTCAGATTTGAAGCGATTTGTGGAAGATTATATCGTCGCCCGGGACCAGGAGGTGTTTGGATCTGAAGAATGGAAAATCTTCATGAGAAATCACCTTCAATTAGCAGCTGATACAATGTATCTAAAATATGCTAGAAAATAATATAGTAAGATTTGTTACTATATATCTATATTTTTTATTAATTTTCAACTATTCTAATTTTTCGAAATAATGTCATAAATATGGGGTACTTACAGCTAAGAAAGTAATATTTCTTTATTAGATGTTATATTTTGTGCATGTAGCGATTTATATATTTTATTATTTATTTTTAATATTAGAAATAATATCATCAGCTTATGCTTGACCAAAAAATACGCGCTCTCAAAATTTCAATATATATATAAATAAAGAAAAGGTAATACATATTATTTTATTTTATTTTAATGTATTAAATTAGTAGTTAATTAGATTTTTTTTTACAATTTTATGATAAATGATCAAAATTTTTCTTTAAATACATTTTACTTATTTTTTATTTTTATTGCCAAGTTTCACTGAAGTGATATATTTCAACCTTAACGCGCAATGCTTATAATATATTGATATCTAATGAATTTTGCGTTATGTTAAAAATATGCTCTTCGGATTCATAACATGTTTATAATTTGGTTTCTTTAAATACATTTTACTTATTTTTGAATGTTCATTAGATTAAATTCATTAGATATCAATATAATGTGTTGCGAATGGCAGCGCCTCACCCAACCAATCAGAGCTAACCTGAACTGACGTCAACTGTTGAGTTCTGTATTTAGCCAGTCGTGTGTTTCTCTTTACGCCTTTCAATGTAACTTTGTGTTTGTCCGTGTTTTTTATGGAATAAAAGTCTTTGTGTGTCACATCCTTTGCCTATTCAGTATCTAATTCGTTTTAGCCAAAACCCGACATCGGGTAGATGTCAGCCCATAGTAATAATAATTATAAGCAGCTTAATTACGCTACATAATTTTGGCGCCCAACGTGGGGCAAGGTTTTGGTTTCAGTTAGCGTTTGAAAACCTTTTCGAGTCTGAAGGAAAAATGGATGTGGCGCAGTTAAAAACACAGCGAACGCCTCTTCGTTCAGCGTTCACAAAATGTGCAAAAGATATTGAAGGCGAGCTTGCAAAAGAAACTTCTAGAGTCAGCGAACTTTTAATTTTAAAAACTAAACTTTGTGATAAGTTCACTCGTTTAGAGCAGTGCCAAACGCGACTAACAGATGCCATTCTGGAGAATGCCGATGAGGCAGAAAAGTATGAAGAGGACTTTCTGTCCGCAGAGAAATACCGTGATACTTACTCCGAACTCTGTGCTAAAATTCAAAGTTTGTCATTGAAAGCTATGGAAGTGAAAGAACTATCGGAGAAACGGAAGTTTAAGCTGCCTACGATCGAACTGAAAAGGTTCAGTGGGGAAGCAAGGGAGTACCTCACCTTTTGGAGTCAGTTCAAGAAGATCCATGAAGACCCAACTATTGCCGACGAGGACAAAATGCAGTATCTTTTACAGTCGATGCAACCAGGATCAAAAGCAGAGCGATTGATCCTCAGCTTCCCGGCCACCGCCGATAACTACAGCAAGGCGATTCTTCAGTTGCAGCAGAGATTCGGTCGAGACGACTTATTGGTTCAGATTTACGTCCGTGATCTGCTCAACTTGGTGATGAAAAATGCGTCGTCTGGAAGAACAAAGGTGGACCTTCCTCGTTTGTATGATGAGTTGGAGGGAAAACTTAGGGCCCTACAGACTCTCGGGAGGACTCAAGAAAAGTACAGCGACTTCCTGATACCTTTAGTGGAGAGTTCCCTACCGGAAGACGTTCTTTTAGCCTGGGAGAGAACCAGAAGCATGAAGGATGCATCGGAGGGGGAACATCGGTCCTTGGAGTCGTTGATGACCTTTCTGAAGCAAGAGGTGCAAGGGGAGGAGATGATGGAACTAGCGAGAACTGGGTTCTCATCCCCTCCAAATCAAAAGAAAAGAGAAGCTCCGAATAAAATGGACAATTTTGTTCCTACGGCGACAACCTTGGTAAACACTCAGCGCAACAAAGGTAGGAGCAGTTTCATTTGCATTTTTTGTAACAAGAGACACCCTTCCAAGGACTGTCTAGAAGCCAGAAATATGTCCTTGGAAGATAAGAAGAAATGTATTCTTAAACATAGAGCTTGTTTTAGCTGTTTTTCTGTTTCTCATTTTGCTAAATTTTGTAAAGTAAAAAATTCCTGCTTGTATTGTGCTAAACCTCATCATTATTTAATGTGTGATCTTCCTGCAGAAAATAGTAAACAATTGGTTAATACTGTTGAAACAAAAAATTCATTGTGTAATAATTGTACAAATAATGTGTTTCTTATGACTCTAAATGTAAAAGTGTGTTATAATGGTAAAGTATTAAGATTAAGAACGTTAATCGACTCAGGGTCTGAAAACTCCTATCTTTCAAAACGCGCAATTGATAAACTAGGCATTAAATCAAATAACACGATGCAAATGCAGCATATATTGTTTGGAGGTTTAGAGAGTAAAATCAAAAGTCATGACGTTTACGAACTGTTAGTGAGTTCTTTGGATGACTCATATAGTATCAGGGTTACAGCTTTCTCTACAGATATTATTTGTGGCAAAGTGCCAAGAGTGAATAGTTCTGCTGTACTTAATGAATTACATCAAAAAGGGATTATTTTGTCTGATCTCGAAGGCCAGGATTGCGTAATAGATCTGTTATTGGGAGCGCAGGTCGCAGCTGTGTTATTTATGGGAGGATCTGTTAGGTTGGATTCGGGATTGTTTGTATTAAAAACGCGCTTGGGTTGCATTTTGACTGGAAAGCAGGAAGTGCCTGGTGAATGTAGGGCAAAAAGTGATATTGTTTTAAATGCTATTTCTTTATTAGTTAGAGATTCTCGTATCACTGAATTATGGGATCTCGAGAAAATTGGAATATGTGACCCCATTCAGAGATTAAATGAAACTAACGAACATTTAAAGGTGATGGAGGAATTTAAAAATAGCATGAAAATCCTGCCGGACGGGCGATATGAGTTTTTTTTGCCTTTTAAGTCATCTGTATTTGAGTTGTCTTCCAATAAGGAATTGGCTTGGAAGCGACACGGGAAAATGTGCGAACGCGCACAAAGGAATGGGCTTTTAAATGATTACCAAGCTGTATTTCGGGAATGGGAAGAGTTAAAAATAATTGAAAAAATTGCGGTTGATTGTAAAACTTCTTATTTCTTGCCTCACCGGCCAGTTGTTAAAAACGATTGTGTCACGACTAAAATAAGGCCAGTTTTTGACGCTTCGGCTCGCGAAACTGGTAAGAGTTCTTTAAATGATTTATTGTATAAGGGCCCAAATTTGATTGAACAGATACCTGACATAATTGATAGGTTTCGAAGCTATGCTATTGGTATTGCTTCCGATATTGAAAAGGCATTCCTTCAATTGGGGATTGCTCCTGAACATAAAGATTATTTGAGATTCTTTTACCCTGTTGTAAATGAACAAATTGTATATAGACATTGTAGAGTGGTTTTTGGTGTATCATCGAGTCCTTTTTTATTAGCTGCTGTACTTTCTCACTTGCTTGAAAATGTGTTTATAGAAGAATCAGAAATAGCTGTTAAATTAAAAACCTCATTTTATGTCGATAATTGTGTCACAGGTGTAACAGATGTTACACAAATGGAAGAATTTATTTTGAAAGCTAGAAGAATTCTGTCACGTGGCTGTTTTAATCTACGAAATTGGGAAAGCAATGTAAGTTGTAAATACATATCTAAGAGTACGGGAACAACCAAATTATTGGGTATTTTGTGGGATTTAGATAAGGATGTTCTAAAATGCAATGTTAATGTAGAAGATCTAAAATTTGACTGTTCTGTAACAAAAAGAACTATTTTGGCGGCTGTCCAGAAAATCTTTGACCCTCTCGGAATTTTATGTTCTGCAACTCTACCACCTAAAATACTATTGCAGAATGCATGGAAGTTAAAGTTGACTTGGGATTCACCTTTGCCAGATGAAATTGTGAAACCCTTTCTAAAGTGGTGGGGTGAGGTGAATAAACTTTCAGATATAGAAATCCCTCGTTATTTTGAAATTAATGATAGCACACAGATGCATGTTTTTGTAGATGCCTCTGGGGAATCATTTGCTAGTTGCGTATTTCTTAGATCAAATACTTCCAGAGGTGTGAGGGTTACACTTGTTAGGGCAAAATCGAGAGTAGCTCCTTTAAAAAAGGTAACAATCCCCAGACTAGAACTGATGGCATGTTGTGTTGGGGCCAGATTGGCACATTCGATACAACAAGCACTAAATTGTAAAGAGATGCAAACCATTTTTTGGAGTGATTCCATGGTTGCATTGTATTGGTTAAGGGAAAAGGGAAGTTGGTCAGTTTTTGTGTCGAATAGAATTAAAGAGATAAAGTCCCTCTTTCCTGACAACGAGTGGAGACATGTACCGGGGAAAATGAATCCGGCTGATTTAATATCTAGGGGTTGCTCTCCAAGTCACTTGGTTAACTCACATTGGTGGGAGGGTCTAAAGTGGTTATTGGAGTCGTCGGATTCTTGGCCAGTGACGGAATTGGTTAATTGTGATATTTCTGAAATTTCATTAGAAAGAAAGAAGGTTAAGTTGTGTAATTTAAATATTTCAGAAGAGAATATCTCTTGGTATGCAGAAAGAGTGTCTGATTATGAAAAAATGATACGTGTATTTTCTTGGATTTTAAGGTTTGTGAATAATTGTAGATTTGTTAATTCAAAATGTAGGGATTCTGAACTCTCTCAATCTGAAATTGAGAATTCTGAAAAGAAATTGATTCGGTTGGTTCAGAGTTATTATCTTTCTGAAGCTAAATCTTACAATTTTATTGAAACTGTTGTAGATAATGAAGGCATTTTAAGAGTAAAAACTAAAATTGTCAATCGAAATGATGATAGATCCTTTTTGTATCCTGTATTGTTACCTGAAAAATGTGAATTCACGAAACTCTTAATTAGAGGTGTACATAGAAAAAATTGTCATGCTGGAATTCATATGATGCAATGTTTGTTAAGAGAGAGCTATTGGATAATTAGAGCTAGGAGAGCTATAAAGAATGTACTGTATAATTGTATTGTTTGTAAACGGTTTAAAGTTAAGTCTATGTCAAGCGAACCTACACCTTTGCCACCAGATAGAGTAACGGATTGTGTTCCATTTGAAATTGTTGGAATAGATTTGGCAGGACCACTGTACCTAAGAAATGGAGATAAAGTATGGGTGGTCTTGTTTATTTGTGCGGTATATCGTGCAATTCATCTTGAACTTGTTAATGCTATATCTTCTGATTCCTTTCTTTTGGCTCTTAAACGATGTATAGCTAGACGTGGGCGACCACGAACTATCTATTGTGATAACGGAACAAACTTTCGCGGCGCCTCCAATGAATTGGCAAAATTAAATTGGACCAAAATTCAAAAAGATACTATGACTCCCAAAATATTTTGGAAATTTATCCCACCCACCGCCGCGTGGTGGGGTGGCTGGTGGGAAAGGTTGATTCGCACATTAAAAGATCTGTTAAAACGAACTTTAGGTAAGTCTGTACTAACTTATGATGAGCTGTACACTGTTATTTGTGATTGTGAGTCTATCGTTAATCGTAGACCACTAACTTATGTGTCTGAAAATCCGGAGGAATTGATTCCCCTTACGCCTGGTATGTTTCTTGTCGAGAACAAAAATTCAAACACTGAGGATATCGAGGAATTAAATGCGAATAGTCTTAACAAAAGATTAAGATATAGAAGTAAACTTTTGCAGGACCTGCGTCAACGCTTTAGAAAAGAGTACCTGGGTCAACTTGTTCAAAAACAGAGGGGAAAGCATTCGCGTGCTCCTCAGATTGGAGAAGTGGTTTTGGTTGGGGACGATAATAAAAAACGTTTGTTTTGGAATTTGGCAAAAGTTATTGAGTTAATTCCAGGTCGCGATGGTAAAATTCGAACGGTTAAACTTAAAACTCGGCATGGAACGTGTTTACGCCCCATACAACGCATCTATCCATTGGAAATTTACTCGAGTGAATCTTCAGTTAGCGAACCAGGTGAGGGGGAAACAGTTTCTTTAGATGCATCTAATAATGTAAGTAAATTAGAATCTACTGCTGACGTAATGATTAAGAAATATACGTCCTCTGGGAGATGTGTTAAAGTGCCCAAGAGACTTGATCTTTTCAATAATGTATGTTATGTTCTTGAGACTCTTTCGGAGTCTCAAGGGGGGGAGGATGTTGCGAATGGCAGCGCCTCACCCAACCAATCAGAGCTAACCTGAACTGACGTCAACTGTTGAGTTCTGTATTTAGCCAGTCGTGTGTTTCTCTTTACGCCTTTCAATGTAACTTTGTGTTTGTCCGTGTTTTTTATGGAATAAAAGTCTTTGTGTGTCACATCCTTTGCCTATTCAGTATCTAATTCGTTTTAGCCAAAACCCGACATCGGGTAGATGTCAGCCCATAGTAATAATAATTATAAGCAGCTTAATTACGCTACATAATGTATTGATATTTGATGATTTTTGCATTATGTCAAAAATGTGCTCTTAGAATTCATAGCATGTTTATAATTTGATTGCATTAGGTTAATTTAATAATTCGGTTATATCTGAAATAAGTTGCTGTTAGTGCCTATCTTTTTAATTTCGTGCGAATGCCAATGTTTATCATAGTTCCCCTTTCCAATATTATATTTTCGTCTTTCCAATACCATTTTCCCATTTTTTTCCATTTAAAAAAGTATATATATATATAATTTTCTTTCATTTGAATCTTTTAAAAGCTACGCAGTAATGAATCATATATATTTTCTTTTTTTATTTCGAGTAAATATATTTGTTCATTTTTTTCCCTTCTAATGCTTTCTATTGTAATACTTAAAATTATTTTTAAAGAGTTTTTTTCCTTTTAATAAAGGAATATTCAAATTAAATCTGAATTCTAAATCTGCTAATTTATAATCTGAAAAGTACGAAAAAATTATTGAAAAATGTTTAAATTAACTTGTTGTTTCCTTCTTATGATTTGAAAATATAAAAAATCTGAACTAATAATTAAAGAAAAGTATCTATCTGTGTGTTTTCCAGTGAAGTTCTATCGTGTTTTGATATGTAGAAAATTTTGCAGTAAAAATGGGAATTAACCGCTTTACATTTTAAAGAATTGCAAACCAAGCAAAATGTATGTTTTATTTGAATATAATTTTCGCATTATTATTAAACCAAAATAATTTATGTAATATTTTAAAATTATAGTAATTTCAGTTAATAAAACTTAATTGCTGTGCCAATTGTTTTCTCTAATTGAAACAAAATTTCAAATAGGTTTTTAATATATTATTTTTTGAAGGCGTATTATTTAAATCGATTTTTTTAATAATATTTTTTTTCTGTCAAAAAGATGGGCACTCTTAATTTAGAATTCTAATTTGTATTTAAGCTATAAAAAGGCACAGAAATAGGGAGAGTTTCTGTAACATAATTTTCTTTCTGTGCAAGCAAACAGCAATTCTTCACATTTTAAAAGGTTGTTTCATTATAATAATTAATTTAATTACATGATTTGGATTTTATTTAAAACACATGATCAAATGTGATTGTAAACTGGTTTTTGCTACATATGTATTTGTAATCCAGAATATCTCAAAAAACAAATCTAGATAGAATTTTTTTGTCATTTATATATTTTAATTTCTTTTTCCGTATGTATCATTATAATCATAATTTATTTTGCTCCTGTGTATTTAATATATATTTTGAAAATGCTTGAAGAGTTTTGAAAAATTTCTATGGGCTTTATATATTCATTTATAAATAATTGGATATCTCATAAGAAAATGGGCACTATAATAATGCTGTAGTGACTTATTTTATATTTAATTGCATATTATCATTAGCTTAGTTATTCTTTATCTTTAGCTAAATATTGAATAAATGCTGTTTTTGAAACTAATATTATGTAGGACCAAAATAAATGATTGAAAATATTTTTTAAAGACTTGAATTTTGATTCTGAACAATATCTTTTATCCATTGAATATAAAGGCCTTAATCAGTGTTCTCAAACCTTTTTTGTGCCCTGCCCCACTTTAACTTTTCTAAAGTTTTCACGCCCCCCCGTCACATACATAATATTTAACATTAAAAAATTGATTTGTTCACTTAAGAAACATATGTGTTAAAATTTATTTACTGTGACATTAGAATAAAACATATTCTAAAAATTCTATTTATTTAAATGTATATGTAGCTTCAGCCTTATAAGCCAGATAATATCCTTCGAGCTGAAGGGTCCCTTTTGCTCGATCGGTATGATACTCGGCTGCAGGCCCAAACGTCGCAGGTTGGTACCGCGACCTTCACGAGCCACATTGGTGACCTTGAAAACGCAACCTTCCGCAAAGTCGTGCACATATTAGAGAATTAAGTCAGTTCAATCATTTGGAATAACATCGACTCTACGAAACAACTTAATTAACTGAAAACAAAGTAAACATTAATTTTTAAAGCAATTTCCGGTTGCCAACTCAGAAAAAACATGTAAGTAATAATATTTAGATACATCATAAAAAGTACGGAAATACAGTGAGTCAGCGAGGATAATCTTTTTTAAGATCACAGTAATAAATCTTGCATTTCCGCTAATGCACGTGATACAAAAAATAATACTTCAGCGATCAGAATTTAGGCACCACATATATAACACATTTTTACACTACCACCGCAAATCAAAAGGTATCTATATTTTTTCCACTTGACAAAATATTCTGGAAAGTTATGCTTATAAAATTAAAATGAATAAAAATGTTTACCTATTATATCTATACAATATATACGTATATTTATAAAAACAAGCTTTTGCGAAAGTTTTGACGGACACTTATTTCAGATGAACAGCAAATGAATGATGTTGAACTACTACAGGAGTTGCGATGGGTCAAATATGTGCGAACATTTGGCGTTGTTTAGCAGGTTTTTAGACTGGCTGGTGTTCCGCCCCCCCCCTGCAGACTGCATGATCCGTGGCGGACCGGAAGTTGTCTCGACGGCGCCAATCACCCAGTTGATATTTTGTTCTCGGCAAACGAAATTATCCCTAATTATTATTCAAAATGCTTTTTTTGTAAAATTTGGCACCGGTATCTAGCATTGCATTTAAATGGCCCGGAGTTAAAGTTTTAAAGTTGCATCAAGTCCATTTTCAAATTTTCCCCTTGCGAGACGCCCGCCCACCGTGGGGTGTAGGCCCCACGTTGGGAAACACTGGCCTAAATAATTAACTTCATGCAAAGTGTAGTATTTGGTATCAATATTGAGTTCAAATGATTACACATTTTCTGTGCGCTGTTTTTTTTCTCTATTTTCCAGTTTAGATGTTGATATTTTCCAGCAAATAATTTTTTCAATTTATCTGTATCAAATACAAGGGGTGTTCAAATGAAAAGGTATGAAACGTCGTAACAGCTAACATATTGCCTATGCTGCTATGGATGGCCGTTGAGAGACGCCTAGGGGTGCGGTTGGAGGCCTCGCATGAACAGGTTAGAGCAGAATCTCTTATAAAGGACGCCGTCCAATTGACGTGGCAGTGCATGTGAAGACAGGATGGCGTTCGCATTGCAAAATTCGACGATGGAGATGGTTGGGTTGATGGGGCGCCTAGCCCTGGCAGGGGCTTATCCCCCGGTAATGGTAGAGTAAATACAGCCTAGCGGTCAGTATTTGCGTAGTCATCTACGAAGAGGTACGATAAGTGGTGATAACAGGACTGCCGAAGCTGGAGAGAGGCGCATTGACTGAACTTAGATTGTTTTATTGAGTTACAATGCAAGTGCACTTCTACTCAGGATGATAAACTGTGGAGTCTGATTTGGAAGCCCTGGAAAAACATGCATGAAGAACGATTTAGGCATGGTCGTGGGGCCGGGCGAGGTGAAGATGGCATGAAGGGGACGATATCAGTTATGATTTGAATGGTGAGTAGTTCAAGTTGCCTTATGGAACAGGACTAGGCATTATGGTGGTTTAAGCGGGAGAACCAGTCCATTTGGTGGTGCGTAGGGGTAGTTATGCTTGTTGGCTATTGTAGGATTAGTGTTGTCCTTAATTTTGAAGAAGAAATATCTTGCGAGTTTTGATTGCCGTAGTAGTTCTCAAATTCAATTTGTTT
>JAOUZG010030082.1:1959188-1972450 GCA_026289955.1 Argiope argentata
TATATATATATATATATATATATATATATATATATATATTTGTAGGCTTTTTTTAAATTTTTATATTATTAGCTAGCATAAATAGAATTAACAAGAATTTTTGAATTTTTTTTTCTTATTCAGTGCCCCAAAATGAAAATAGTAAAATCTAGAAATTTCTGTTAATCTCCGAATAAAACAAACGAATGAAATGTCGCATATACGATCAAATATATTTTGAACCCTCCTATAATATTAACAGGTTTGCCCATTATGCCGTACGTGCATCGATTTATTGAGTTTTGATAGCTGTAAGCTAAAAATAAACCACTCATAATGATTATAATTCAATATGAAAATTACTTCGAATACATAGATAAGTCATGTATTCAAGGGATTTCCATTTGAAACAAAAAAAATATTCCTGAAATAGAAGGTGTCATCTTATTAGCCAGTAAAGAAAATAAACCAGTTAAGTGCTTAATCTAATTATCAAAACTATGGATACAAAATAAAGCATTATATATCTAAGAAATCAATTTTATGCGACATCTTGTATATCAAGTAACTTAAGTATTGGCGTTATCTCGTATTATTTGAAACAACTCAGATTTTTCATTCTTTGTCCAGCATTGAAATATAAGTATTTCAATATTTTTAAAATCAGGCACTTTTTATATAAAATATTTTAAAGTGAAAAATGAATCCAAATACAATGATTTTTATTTGTCTAGATCAAAACCTTGTATTTGCCGTGGTTTTACGGCAAATACAAGGTTTGTATAATTTTAAAGGTTTGTATAATTTAAGTATAATTTTTCCATGACTACAGTTTTTATGAATTTTTATTAATTGATTTTATTTTATTCGATGCACTAGAAGCCTCTATTATTTCATGCGAATATTTTTAAAAATGAAAATATGAATTTATAATTAAAAAGTATTAAAATGAAATCTACTATTTATATTTTAATATATTAGGTTAGAAATTAATTTCTTGAACGGTCAAGCATCACGTGCTCGTGCAAGTTAATTATATTTTTATTCATTTTAATTGCTTCATCGAATGAGTCACTTTGGTATTGCAAACGATTCGAAAAAACTTTGTCTCGCATTAATTGTCTGAAAAAATATCACATTTCCTATTTATTTCATTTCGTATAACCACGTGCTCAAAATGACATTTTATAAGGTTTTATTTGCTGTAGTCATTAACTTATTTTTTTTTAAAATCAGAGATTTTGTAAACGCGATGGCATCATGTTATTAAAAGCTGATTTTTTGAGATGCTCGTCCAGATAATAAATTTTTTCTTTTTCGTCTACGAATTTTTGTTGACGTCAAAACCTCATCCCAAGAATACTAGCCTATTCTGACATGATAAAAATCAAAATATATAACAAATGACTTTATAATAAATTTATATTTTTTAATCAAAATTAGCTGCATCAAAACTAAGGAAGAATTTGTTTTTATTAATAATCATATTTTGCAATGCTTAAAAATAAATAACTAATTTCACATGGAAGTAAAATAAAAGGTCTGTACTTATGATTGTTTTTTCATGTCATCTTCTTTTATATGTTCAATGTTATTTGCATCAACAAGAAGCAAAAATTGTGATTAAAATATTCGAATCAAATAATCCTTTTCTGTAAATTTCAGAGAGGAATAACCAGTTTCATACAAAATTGGAAGATTTTGAAGATACGCTTGAGATAAATTGTTGAAATTATTATCCAATGAAGTTGCAGTTCCGAATAATCCATTCAATACAATTAATTGCTTTTAAAAACAAAAGAATTGTGTTCGTGATTGTTTTTCATGCCATTCTTCCGCCATCTTGGCATTTCGACCAACAAGAAGCATAAGTGGCGATTAAAATATTAAAAATAAATTATTTCTTGGCATTTTGCAAATAACAATTTCTTTCTGATCTCGTGGTGTATGATTTATTCCGTTTGAACAATGACCGATACAAGAAAAAGCTTCACATTTATTTGGAAAATTGAGAATTTCAGCTTTACTTTTAATAACTCTAAATCCGCTCTGCGTAGTCCTTGTTTTCATGTCTTTGCAATATTTTATTCTAAGTGGAACTTAGTGCTGCTTAGCAATTCTCAAACTTATAAAAATTGCGTCGCTTGCTACCTTGAGAGAAAATGCTTAGATTCAGGTCCAACTGACCTTGTAATAGATTCTGAGCTGTCCTTTATCGCTGGTGATGACTCTGTCATACATTCAAGATTATGTCGTGAAATTTCATCCCATCAAGGAAATTTTGATTTGCATGTAGCATTGCGGGCCTATAAAGAAGATGTTTACATCAATAAGAAAGAGCTGTTTATTCCTGATGACACATTAACAATTTGTTGTAGAATGTGGAAAAGCAAGGAATCGATAAAACGATCAGTGACATGTTCCGTTAGAACCCGAATCGATACTAAACGTATAACTGTTTTTGGAAAAATTGAAAATTTTCATAGTATAAATCCAAACTCTAAAAAAAAAGTCAATATTATGTCACAACGAGAAGACTTTTGTATTTATTCCATGCACATCGTTTTCGAAAGAAATGGTGAATTTGGCATTGAAATTACGCCTGCCATTTATGAGCCTATGAATGTGTACAAATTTGAAGTTTTTATCCTGAATGCCGTTAAAAGTAGAGAAATATCTTGTCAGGGAGAAATCTACGATGGGAAAAAATTTTATTCTCCTTTTCCCTTCTTGAGAAGTTCCTTGATAAAGGACAAAAAAGGGTTTCTTCCAAATGATGTGCTTACTTTGGAATGCCATGTTACTTTTTCTGCAGGCAACAAATTAACTCAAATCGATGAAATGACATTCAAATACGGACATAAAGATATTCGAATGGCAACATCTAACGTATCGAATTCGATTCCCTATTCTGCAGGAAACGGATTAAATCAAATAGGTGATATGACTGATAAAAACGAGCATCAAGATATTGAAATAGCAAAATCTACGGCAATAACTCCAATTCCTTCTTCTTCAAGCAAAAAATTAACTCAAATCGATGATAGACAAACACAAAAATCGAAGACAGGCAATTACAAAAATAAAAATATTCGAATGGCAACATCTAACGCAACGAATTCATTTCCCTATTCTGCAGGAAATGGATTAAATGAAATAGGTGATATGGCAGATAAAAACGAGCATCAAGATATTGAAATAGCAAAATCTACGGCAATGACTCCAATTGCTTCTTCTTCAAGCAACAAATTAACTCAATTTGATGATAGACAAACGCAAAAATCGAAGACAGGCAAATACAAAAATAAAGATACTCGAATGGCAACATCTAATGCAACGAATTCAATTCCCTATTCTACAGGAAACAGGTTAAATGAAATAGGTGATATGACTGATAAAAACGAACATCAGGATATTCAAATAGCAAAATCTACGGCAATCACTCCAATTGCTTCTTCTTCAAGCAACAAATTAACTCAAATCGGTGATAGTCTAATACAAAAATCGGAGACAGTCAAATACAAAAATAAAGATATTCGAATGGCAGCATCTAACGCAACGAATCCAATTCCTTCTTCTGTGGACAACAAATTAACTCAAATCGATGATAGACAAACTCAAAAATCGAAGACAGGCAAATACAAAAATAAAGATATTCGAATGGCAGCATCTAACGTAACGAATCCAATTTCTTCTTCTGTAGGCAAAAAATTAACTCAAATAGGTGATATGACTGATAAAAACGAACATCAAGATATTCAAATAGCACAATCTACGGCAATGGCTCCAATTGCTTCTTCAAGCAAAAAATTAACTCAAATCGATGATAGACAAACACAAAAATCGAAGGCAGGCAAATACAAAAATAAAGATACTCGAATGGCAACATCTAACGCAACGAATCCAATTTCTTCTTCTGCAGGCAAAAAATTAACTCAAATCGATGACAGACAAACACAAAAATCGAAGACGGGCAAATACAAAAATAAAGATATTCGAATGGCAGCATCTGACGCAACGAATCCAAGTGCTTTTTCAGAGGAACATCACATAGACGGCTTAACGACTCTGAAGAATGGCTTGCTGTCATTGTACAATGAAGGCATCTTTTGTGATAGCAAACTCAGGACATCCACCGAAATTTATCCGGTTCACAAGGTTATTCTGAGTGCAGTATCTCCCGTCTTCAAATCTATCTTCACCACTGAGATGACTGAGAAAGATGATAATTGCATTGAGATAAAAGACTTAGATGATGATACGGTGCGCGAAATGCTTTTATTCGTGTATTCAGGAGATATAAATACATTAGAATTTGAGAAAACCAAAAAATTATACTTTGCAGCTGACAAGTATAGCATCGTCTCACTGAAGCAGAAGTGCTGTAAGTTGTTAAAAAAGAACCTTGAGATTTCAAACTGCTGTGGTGTTCTCCTTCTCTCTGATAAACATCAAGACAATTATCTCAAAAACTTTGCCCAACAATTCATTGCTAAAAATGATGAAACAATTTTTAATTCTGACGAGTGGAAGGATTTGGAGGAGAACCACCCCCGGTTGGTTATAGAAACTCTTCGCACGGTGTACATGCGTATGAAAAACGGAAAAGGCTAATAGAATTGTTCCAATTACTGTAAGTAATATTACTTGTATTTATTTTCAAATCTCAAGTCTTAATTTCTGTTTTCTTTTATCTTGTTAACTCTAGTAGCACACATACATTGTATAATGTTGTATGTCATATATCTATATTCGAATACTGTTTAACCCATCGACTGCCAGACATATTTAGAGGGTAAAGGTTACGTATAGTGTGCCCCTTGCCGCGCCAAGGATGCCAAGTCGCCAATAAAGATGGCGGACAAAGTAAACAAACACTTTTATGAGATAGTTACGATTACGACTTTTCGCAATATAAAATTGATTTTTTTTACCGATAAGCATTGTCTTTTTATTTTTTTTTCCAGACCCGGTGCAAAAAAACATCCTACGGCTTCGCTAGGCCCGGGAGCGGGAAACTAGTAGCTTCGCTAGCACATTGAACATAAGGAATGTGCGGATAACATGAAAAGTAAATAATAAATAATTAAGAATGACAAAGATACAAAAAGAAAGGATAAAATAGGAAATTTTAAAGAACGAGAAATGCGAATAATTCTATTGCAGACGGTTTGTTAAGAAAGAAAGCAGACGACTTCGTAAAGAAATAAATCAGACTGTTTTGTGAAATCGCATACTGAAAATTAAAATGAGTAAAGGAATAAATATTTTATATTCGCATTAAAAATATAATTGAAACTTCTTATTAACCATACAAAAAAATCTTAATTATAATACAGATCAAAAATAAAGTATTTAATTGATATTATTTTATTATTTTTAATTTAGCAGTTTTCATAAGAGTTGAAGCTCATGTACAACTCAACAATTGTAGGAAAAAGTAAACAAAACATCATTAGGGTTACTACAAAAGCTTAGTGATGGGTTGCCATATTGGCGACAAACTCGGGGGCATACTAATGACCATTTTAACCATTTAGAGCGTCTTGCCCTGGGTTCCAAGGTTTTATTTTGAAGAATACATGAAAGTTTACAAAATCTAACAAAATTAAGTTACTGATATAATATTGTAATAGCATTTACAGTAATTTTTATTGGAAAAAAAAGCATAACGAGATAACTCGTAGCTGGCGTCACTGATAAAAATTCCTGTGCTGGTTGCCACTTACGAGTTACCTCGTAGTATTCTTTTTTAAATGAAAATTACAGTAAATGCCATTACAATATTGTATCAGTAACTTTATATGTTTATATAGATATTCTGTACACAGGAAAAAAAACGTAAGGAGATTAGGTATTTTTGTCCACAGTGCCCCGAGAAGCCAGCACTTTGCGTTGATCCTTATTTTAGAGTTAATCATATTCAGCAACAATAATTAAAATATTTTTAAATTTATGTAATACATTCAAACATATAAATATAATTATTATAATCTAATCGTCTAAGTGATAATTTTTATAGTAAAAAGTGAAAATTAATACGTTTTTTTACTCCATATAAATTTTTCATTCACCTTTTTAAAAATATTTTTAACTAAAATGGCCATCTGTAATTAATCTAAAATTGCAGCATGCACTACGAGATATCTCGTAGCTGGCAGTTTTGATACACACGCTTAATTCGAGATAGCTCGCTGGAAGTCAATATTATATAACATCGCACAGTATTGTAGGACAGAGAAAATTGTAATAGAAATATTTGTTGATAATTATTCCAAAATAATTCTGAATTTAGATATTTTATATCTTTCAAACGGATTTTATATGCCAGAATAACTTGATTTAATAGAATGCAGAGTAATGTTATTCATTTTTAAATATCGTATCATGAAAAATATAAGTCTTATATAAATTTAAAATAAACTAATGCGAGTATTGTTTCATGTACAGTAGTCAACTACAACGACAACAAAATGGGACAAAAATTGGTGTTGATGGAAATGTCTCAAGGAGACTGGCTTATTTCAACCGACAAATTGATTAACCGAGTTAATTAACATGGATAGTAAAAATTTTTGCTCCGCAAATGTAATGCTGCGCTATTGGGAATTTTAGTTTAATAGCATTAAAACATTTTATTGCTTTTTTTTATTCTTTAATTTAACATTACAATAAACGTACTTCATGTAATCTTTATCCTTTTTGAATATGACTGCATGCTTATTTAAAAAGATTTTCTGTATATTTAACGTATTCTTAAAGTTCGTCTAAAGACATTTTGAATATGACTTCCCTTGTTTGGTACAATAATGGCGTGCGGTTTGAAATGCCTTAATTGCTTTATGTGAAGTCTAGACATATGGTCCACGCCATAATGGAGGCTATTTCGAATCATTCCCAATGCTTTTTCTTAATTTTGGGACTAATCAGTCATTACGATTTCCCAAAAATAGAGATTTACTAACCATTTGTGATTTTTTATTTTTCTTCAATTTAGAGTGACAAATCAAAACATCACCCGATGGATTTGTTTCTCCAGTACTGATAAAGTAAAAATGCCTAATTACAGTGTAACTGTGTGTACATTTTCCGGTAAAAGTTACGTTTAGTGTGCCCCTTACAGCTCCAAAGATGCCAATAAAGATGGCGTATTGTCCTACCGTCAGGAGAAAAACCCTAGTAACCCTAAAAGTTATAATCCGTTGCATTGGAAACGAGACATTCTATTGCATTTTTTGGGGGGGGGTGACAAAAAGGACTGATTTGAAGAACCATTATCGTTAGAAGAATCGCCGATTAGAAGCCTGATTTTCCTTAGTACTTCGGTCCATGCCCGACGCTCATATTTTGTGATATTTCACACCAATTCTATTTCATGTTTTACTCCGTCAATCTTTGATCTTAGCTGTGAAGGAGAACCTGATATTTGTTTTAATTACAATGTAGAATTGCTTTATACAATGAATACATTTAAAAGTGGTAATACTTTGCATTCTCAAACACGATCTATAGTTCAGAATGTTACAGGAATCAAGCATTAACTCTTTAAAAACGCATATTTCAAACGTAATTGGAACAAATTCGGAAGGGGTGGACTAAATTTTATTAGAAGCAGGGCATGAATCTGAAAGACTGCCTCTTTATCACTGCGATTTGAATCCCAATGAATAGATATGGTCATCAGTAAAAAGATGCATTAATGAAAAAAACATAACTGGGGATTTTAAATTTTAACTTAAGCTTTCCACTCTTGAAGACACATGGATCTTCAAGGAAATATCAAACTTTTTTATTATCCAATGGTTTTAATTGAATTAACGGCAGCCACTGGTCTTAAAAAATCAATACAAAGTCAGTTGAAGGTTTTTTCATTCAAGACAATATTTTAAAGCTCAAATAACAAGGAATTTTTAAGTTTGCTTACAGTTTAATTTTATTTAACTGTCATAAATATATCCGCATGAGCACAAACGAAATGAATTTTTCGCCTGATGAAGCGCGCTTAGTCAGCCAAATGTTGTGGCCTGTTTTAATGCCTACTTCCCTTTTTACTTAGACTCGTCCACCTATGGCAACAATGTTCAAGGTTTTTCTCCTGACGGTAGGTCAGTACAAAGTAAACAAACACTTCTATGGGATAGTTACTGTAACCACTTTTCGCAATATAATTATGATTTTTTTTTCAGACCCGGTGCCTTCAACAGATGCAGGAAGCGTCTGTTGAAGGCACCGGGCAGAATTTTTTAACAAAAAAATATCCTACGGCTTCGTTAGCCACGGGTAGTAGCTTCGCTAGCACATTGAACATAAGGACTGCGTGGATAACATGAACAGTGAATAATAAATAATCGAGAAAGACAAAGACGCAGAAAGAAGGGATTTAACAGGAAATTTTATTTATAGGAAATTTATTAAAAATAGTTGAAGTTCTTGTACAACTCAACCATTGTAGGAAGAAGTAAACAAAACATCATTAGGGTTACTACAAGAGAGTTGTATTGGGTTGCCATATTGGCGGCAAACTCGGCGGCACACTAATGACCACTTTAATCGTTTTTCCGTGGTGGGAGATGCAATAAAAACAGGCATGGTTAGTTAGCATGAAATGGGATTGTTGATGTGTGTCGATTTGACCATGGCAGGTCAGAGGTATTTTAATCTTTTCTGACTCTTTACGTGCATCCATATCCTGTGTACATTCTAAAGGAACGTGAACAATTTCAACAGGATAATGCACCTCCCCACAGGTCTAACGTAGCTACCGAATGGCTTGAAGAACATTCTTCTGAATTTCTTTCCCTCTCTTGGTCACCTGATTCCCCTGGCATGAACTTTATTGACCACACCTGGAATGTTTTGCAATGTGCTGTCCTTGGGAGATCTCCTCCACCTCGCACTCCCATGGCTTTGTGGACTGCCTTGCAAGAACCGTGGTTGTAATGGTTCACAGAAAGTCTTCACAAATTAGTTGAATTCATGCTACGCCGTGCTGGGACACTTTTGCGTGTTCGTGAAGGATCTAAACTATATTAGATGTATCAGTTTTCTGGCATTTCAGTGTATAAGTAATTCTAGTAATTCGGTAAAATAATTAAAACTAATAAAACTCAAAATTACTTATGTGTGATAGAGGCTAAGTGTTGTACTTAAGAATTTTTCAAGTAATTGTAACCTCTTAATAAGAAATAGAAAAAACCGTTGCTAAGGGTTATAGACTTTTTGAGTCTTGTAAAATTGGTTAAAGTTGTCTTTAGTGTGCCCCCGAGTTTGCCGCCAATATGGCAACCCAACACAGTGCTCTTGTAGTAACCCTAATGATGTTTTGCTTACGTCTTCCTACAATGGTTGAGTTATACATGAGATTCAACTCTTTTTAATAAATTTCCAATAAATACAATTTCGTATTAAAATCATTCTTTTTGCATCTTTGTTTTTCTCAATTATTTATTCTTTACTGTTCATGTTATCCACTCAATCCTTATGTTCAATGTGCTGGGGCAGCTACTAGTTTCCCGCTCCCGTGACAAACGAAGCCGTAAGATATTTTTTTAAGTTAAAAAATTATTTTTTATGTCTTCAAAAGATGCCTCCTGCATCTCTTAAAGGTACCGGGTCTCAAAAAAAATGCTTATCGGTAAAAAAAAATCATAATTATATTGCGAAAAGTGGTTACCGTAACTATCGCATAGAAGTGATTGTTTACTTTGTACGCCATCTTTATTGGCGACTGTGTATCCTTGGCGCGGCAAGAAGCACACCAAACGTAACTTTTACCGTAAAATTTATTTAATGGGAGAGATGAAATAATTCTTCAGTGTCAATCTTTTAATGATTGAAAGTTCCATAGAATTTTGAATCTCTTTAAAAAGTACATGCATTCTTTTTTTTATTTCAGATCCGGATAAAACTCTTCTAAAATCCAGGATGTGGCTCCTGTAATCAAAGATAATTAATTTTATTGACAAAAAATATTCTTGAGATTCTTCAATTTTTATTTTTATATTGAAACATACATAATATCGGAAACTTTTGAAGAAATATTTCAATGACAATTTTTTAGCTGTACATTTTTAACTTTGAATGTTTGTATTATTATTATTATTATTATTGAATCTAATATAAAGTGTTACTAAAATTTCAATGCATGTGTTTTTGTGTTGATAATACTTTATAATTATCGTCCAAAATTTCTTTATATATGGTTTAAAATTTTAATTATTTTTTGCGAGATTTTTTTAATAAAAATTTCCACCTTCCATCTTCAGGCTAATTGACTTAAAATGAAATAGAATATTTATATATATTATATAATTGTAAATTTTATATAATATAGTTTTATCCTTTATTAATCAGAAAGGAATTTGATTCATAAGCTTGTCAACACGAGCTTGGTTATTGACCAAAAACTAATATATCTACGCTATTTTTATAAATGTGAAATTTTAAATAGATGAATGTAATTCAATAACATCAAAACATCTGAAATAAATCGAAGGGAATTTAGCACAGATATAGATTATAATCTAGAATAGGACATAGGCTGTTATTTATGCCGGTTAATTGAGTAGTTAATTTTTTATTAATTAAAAACTAACTTAACGCCAATTTTTTTATTTCTCCACCTCCAAATAATTAAGACTTCAGTTTTTCCCCATGCTAATGCGGTTAGGCTTAACGAGCTTTCAACCAGTTATTTCAAAAGATTATGTTTATTTTCTTAGTGTTTGATGCTTTTAAAACCAAATAATCTTTCAGATTCATTGTGAAGTACTTTTGAATAAAAATAAAACATAGTAGAGGAAATTAAAAATTTCTAATCTGTATTGCATTACCTCAAATGGCGTAGCAAATTCACGCATGCGCAGTGTGTTCTGTTTGTCAAGATATAAACTTTTAATGGATAAGGACGTGATTTTATTTTGCCAAACTAATCAGCAAAACGATTGTGAATAATTGGTTTGCTTTCTTGTTTTACTTCATGTACACACACTATACATAAATTGTTTTTAGCTTAGTTTTGTATACTAAGCTTTGATATACAATCATTTGGTGCTCTGAGCGGTTGGTAATTTTTCGATAGCGCTTTGTTTGGTTATACTCTGCCGTCCTTTTTCTTTATTACTGTAATTCCAATTTTCCCGTTCATTTCCCTAGATATTTTTCCTCTGTTAGTATTTCTTTCTCCTATCTTCTTTATTTTCGATTACAATTTTTTATGCGCATTACATTTTTCTGCATTTCTTGATTCTTTTTTTCTAAATTTCCGTTAATTTGCTGACGCGTTCCTCGAAACCTTACGGTTAAAAACTTTATTTTTGCCATTGGCGCCACATTCGGCCATATCTCTAAAATTTGGCGACAAACTATTCTATTGGCGAAAATTGTTTTCAACACATTGTTAACGATACGATTTGATAACATTTTACGTTGTGATCATACCGTCGGTTCTCACAAATACACATCAAAATCTCCACGCTTACGTAGTCGTGGGTAAAGGCTAGTAAATATATACGTTTTAAGCTAAATTTTACTAAGAATAAATCCACGTCTTTTATTATTTTGTAAGTGTTTTTAAAAATCAAAATAGAAAAAAAAATTAAATCAAAATGATGTATCATCTTGAATGGTGAGTGAAATGCATCATTCGAGAGCAAAAATTTAAAAATTTGTAATGTTATTTATCGAATATATTAATATCAGATATTTATTTCACTTTTCAAGCATATATTTGGTATCATTGACCACACATTTGCCTTGTTGGTTAAACCTCTATCACCCAATTATAGTTCCATAGCTGTCGACGTCCGTTTCTACCAAGTTGTATCTACATTCTAACAGTGAGTTCAAGATTAAATGTTTCCATTGTCTCTCTGCAGGAGGATTTCTAAATTTTAGGATTCAGTGCGAACCATCAAATAAAGATTCAATACCTTACGATATCAAGATTATGTTCTCAATGCAGATTCAAACAACTTACTATGAATCAAGTAATATAAAATTTTTTTAAAAGTCAATTCACTATTTAAGTTAATCATGCGTGAATTTACGACATCAATGTGGGAAATGAAAACGCATGAATTTTCTACGCCAATTGTGGTGAAGCAATACAGATGAGAAATTTTTAATTTCCTTCAGTCTGTTTTATTATAAATCGAGAGTACTTCAAAATGAATAAAAAATTAACATTTAATTAACATTTTTTAGTTTTAAATGCATCAAGCACTAAGAAACATAAGCGTTTGGAATAATCGTTCGAAAATATATTAAGTCTAACCTCATTAGAGGGGGGGGGAGAAACTGAAGAGGAAATGAAGATTTTTGACGGGAAAGTTGTTAATTAATAAAAAATTAACCAATCAATTAAATGGAACAAATAATTGCCTATGTTCTAATCACGAGTATAATCTATCTCTGGGCTAAGTTTCATCCAATTTCGTTCTGCTATTGTGGTGTGATTTACTAACATCACCCATTGTGTAGTTTAAAAAAAATTCCATATACGATTTAAACAATGTGATTTTCATGAGGATTTCATTGACACGTGTAGACTTCAGAAAGGGAATCTTATATATATCATTAAGCGAATGCTGTAAGCATTAGGGGTTTGAGAAAATCAGCAGTTTTGGAGTTTGAGAAAATCAGCAGTTTTGAAGAAAGCATGTAGAATTATTTACATGTAGGAATTGGATCAGGAAATAAGAGAACATTTTAGAATAAAATTAATATAGGCTGAGATAAAAGTTATAGAAATTAATCGGGATATAAGTTATTATAAATATATCTGTAAACTTTATTATTTCTTGAAAGCAGAAGGTTGTTTCGAAGACATAGAGAACACTTTAAATTTTTAAGTCCTTTTTATTCTATCACGGAAAACAGGCATTATGTACGAGCACAGCACAGAACGACACAAAACGAAATGACGAAAAGCTGATGAAACTATTACCCCTGCGAATATATTCTTTTAGATTTAAATAGGGATCTTGGACGCATGTCAATTGCATGTATAGCTTGTGCAGGGGAATTATAGGGATCTTTTAATGGAATTTTTATCCCTTCACCCGGAATTTCAGAATTAGTTGGCTGTCAGCTGATACAGAAATTTTACAAAGATTATGATGAACTAATCAAATAGAACAAGTGGGATGGAACAGGAAATAAGATATTTTAGAATGATGTTATTATAGGGTAAATTAAGATAAAGCTTTGGAAATTAATGAAGGTTTAATTTTAAATCACACACACACACACACACACACACACACACACACACACACACACAC
>JAOUZG010030082.1:1975832-1986251 GCA_026289955.1 Argiope argentata
CTCTCTGCGAAGTAAAGATTGAAATAAATTACGCATTTAAGTTATAAACATATTATATATAAATAAATATTCAATTCAAACACAAATTTCCATCGTAAATTTTGGAAAAAAAGTATTTTTTAGATTCAAAATTTATGTAACGCCTCTCTGCGAAATCCAAACATTTAGCTATTGGAATTACTTGGGATAATATAAAATATAAAAGAAATCGTCGTTTATATTATATTATATAAACAGAAGCAAAAAACTTATTGGAATGTACTAACTACGAATTAATTTAATTATCAATTACCCAGGACAATATTACATAGATTCTTCCCATTTCAAAACAAGCCGCCGTGCCCTGGTGCCAAGGTCTAGTCCCGTGATCCCTAGGGTTCAGGAACCATCGAGTAAGAGTCAGTTACACTAGCCGTTAGAGTCAAACGTCCTCCCTCTGGTGTGGTGGGGCGTAGAGATAGACTGTCGGCTCAGGTGTAGTCTTCGTTACCTGATCGTGGTTCAAAATTACAAGGTTCATCCCGAAATAGCCCACGTGTTGTTGCAATTGGACGTTAATATATCTTTAATGAACCTCGTATTTCAACGCCATTTGATGGAAAATATTCATCAACAATTAGGATATGGATGGCATTCGAAATGGGAAGCAACATCCTTAGGTTTCATTAGGTGCTCGTGTGTATTCATCATTTTTTTTTTACTTTAAAAAGGCATTTATTGATAAAAATGGCACAATACGTGTTAATCAAAATATTTTCTATAATTTTCTACAACTTTCTTTCATTTTTGCTTGATAGATCTTGCAATTCATTGTCTTCAGTTTTTTTTTATCTTCCTGGCCATTTCTTGTCATTGGCATCAAATTCACTTCTCTTAAATCGTTGAATCCAATACTCACAGTTGGAATTTGACGGAGTAGCGTTCAAAAGTTTTTGGGCAAAGTATCTGATAGCTTCAGCAGTATATTACTTGAAATCAAACAAAACAAATAATATGAATAGCATTTTTTTAAAATCAATTCCTACTTTGGATATTAGGAAAAATTAAGGAAATTTTTTATATTACATACTTTTTATTAAATAATTTTGATTTATAACGGAAAGAAGGGTGCAGTAGTTTCTGAGGGCAGGGGACACTTAATATAACATCCGAATAGCGATCACCTTTGTACCACCATTAGTATAACTCGTGAAAGGGAGACCTTTGTAACCAGGTTCGAACTCCCAGCAAACGGGATGCGAATCCAACGCCCTACCAACCAGCCTATCCCGACCTAATATTTACAACTTTTATGAAGGCGAGAAAATTTGTTTTTAATTAGTTAATAAAAAATCAATGAATTGGTATTTGAAAAAACTGTATTTACATCAAATATAATCCATTGACAATTTATCAAAATGTACTTGAACTTAATTGGGTGAATAGAAAGTATTTTATTAAAGATTGAAAATTTTAACAAGTTCATATTGGGAGAGAGTGAGCTAATAGTAGGAATTGAAAAAAAAGCAATAAATGTCGGAAATGCAATTTGAATCGTTCCGTGATTTGGGTTTATACATTGAACAATTCAGTAATACTAAATAGAAAACTCTCAGCCGGCCTCTTGGCATAGGGGTAGCGTGTCTTCTCCGAGAGCTGGGTGTCACGGGTTCGAGTCCCTTTTTATAGGGGACACATTCACACACCTTACAGATAGAACATAGAAAAACAACCTTATCCGGACCCGGGGCACCCAGATCATGGGGAAGACGCGCTATCCCTATGCCAGGACGCCAGCACCATCATTCTTAAACTCATTAAATCAAACCTAGGATGAAGTGTTCACATCTTATTCCTATTTTTAATGTACTACTATGTGAAATGCATTATGCTCAGAATGTTTAATGGAAAGGGGGGTCTAACTTTTTAGATCATGGGGTTGCATACTTCTCATGTATACCAGAATGTACAGTTGCCCGAAACTTTCCTAGGGAGGGGTCAATGATGCGATTCTATTCAAACGTTGTAGCATCTGGTGCACTTTTTAAAAGAGGGTCTTAAATTTTCGAAGAACATTCGATTCATTAAAATAGAAGCGATGTCATCAATAAGTTTCTGATGTTTCTTTCGTAATGATTTTCAAGTTTTTTTAAAGGGTCCATTGTATTGATTATAATCAGTATTTGCTCACATTCGTAACTTAATATATTGGGATGGCATAATGGTCATTAAGTTTATATGGCCTTGCCCAACTTTTGATCCGACTTCTACCAATCAATCTATTTACAAAAATATCTAATGCCTATTATATAGAGCATCATACTTATTAACGAACTTTTAGGAGAAGTAAAATACAATTTGATGACATAGAATCACAATATATGCTCGAAAATTAGATGTATTTTTGACACCTTACATAGAAAACATCCTAAATGAAAAAACAGTGCAAACGATTATACATTTTACATGTATTAACGAAATTAACGAAGTTCATTAAAGATATTTGGAATGTCATTTACAAACTGTAGTGAAGGATAAATGTGAAATTCCGATTATCTTGGAGGATTCCGACATACTTCGGACTACTTCGACAATTATTGCAACATGCAAACAATTCACTGGTGCTGTCAATGAGCAATTCTTGTAAAAGTATTGTAATCTGCTCATAAGCAGCGTTCACACGAAGCCAACTAAGCCTCAGGTAGATCACGTGACGCCAGTGGTACAATGGCAATAGTTGTCACTGCTCCATTCTAGTCCCGTGATTTTCCTGAAGTATAGGTCATCCTCTACTGTGCACAGTAACTGGCCACTTGGGAAGCTGCTTTTGAAGAAATCATCTGACGATAAATCAAATCGTTGCAGAACGCCAAACTCAGAGCAATCCAAATAGAATATTAGATTGTTGTGAGCATCATGGATAAAGTGAACTAGGGTCCCATGGTAAAGGTGGGTTTATAGGAGGTCAACCATTGCATGCAATCGTTGTCCTTGTGCTGCTGCCTCTGTACTGTCCTCGTATGAACAGTTGAGACAATAACGTTGGAACAAGGGCAAAAAGTCGCCCCCTCGGGACAATCGTTTCCCACTGTCCCATTTTGATCATGTGATTTTTCTGGTATTAGGCGTCATCTAACGTTGCGCGCAATAGTTGGCTCGTGTGAACCCTCCTTAAAGAGTTACAAGGTTTGTATTTCAGTTTTAGACAGAAGATCGTCATACAATTCCGTCATAGCACATGTTTTTACGAAATGAAAAAAGTAATCCAGGAAGATATCAGTATACTTCGGGCTTCTTCGGTAGCTATTAGAATATGAAAATTTTTTAGCGATGGTGTCAAGCGTGTATCATAATCATATTATTTCTTAAGAAGCGTTCATTCTAGGACAAATATTGCGCGCTATTAAAGGTCACGTCCTACCTCAGGTAGATCATATGACACCAATGGGACAATGGCAAGTAGTTGTCACGGTTCCGTTGTTGTCACATGATCTTCCTTAAGTAGACATTATCCTCTACTGCGCACAGTAGCTGGCCTCTTGTGAACACTGCTTTTGAAGTAACAATCTGAAGAGGAACCAAATCAAGGCAGAACTCAATGCAGTCCAAAAAGAACAATACGTGATTTTGATCATAACTGATGAAGTGATTTAAGTTCCCTTTGTAACGAGTTACAAGGTCTGTATTTGAGTTACAGACAGAAGATCGCCATTTAATTGCCAGATAACAAAAGTTTTAAAAGTAAGAAAGAAATTGGTACAGGCCAAACGGTAAGGTACAAATAAATTGGTACAGTACAAATAAAAGAACAGGTAAGTTTCAACAGATTTCCATGATTTAATTTAAAACTATCTTACACCGATCAATGCTATTTTACTTTCCAGATGTCACTAAAACTTTATATTGATTATACTGAGAACTTCGGTTCCTTAAATTTTAAAGCCATATAATAAACCAAAACCATATTTCCAAATTCTGCATTGTTATCTGCTTTTTGGATTTTGGATGTTTTTTTTTTTTATTTCTGTTTAACGTCTGTAAGATAATGGGCGACGAATAAGCAGTTTATTCGCGTCTATGATTCATTAGTAAATAATTAAACAATCCCTTCTCTATTGAAACTAAATTGGTAGCCAACGGATCATCTAATTGCATGGAGAATTTGAATGAAAGGTATGATACTAATGTTGGTATGGCGTATGCGATAATTTTGTTTCTAGTAAAGCCTGTATATGACTAAATCGCCTTTTCACTTATACGAGGGGAATTTGAATGAGAAGTATGATACTAATGTTGGTATTGCTTATGCGATAATTTTGTTTCTAGTAAAGCCTGTATATGACTAAATCGCCTTTTCACTTATACGAGGGGAATTTGAATGAGAAGTATGATACTAATGTTGGTATTGCTTATGCGATAATTTTGCTCCTGTTAGACCCTGTGTATGAAAAAAATCGCATTTTCACTTATACGAGAGGAATTTGAATGAGAGATATGATACTAATGTTGGTATGGCTTATGCGATAATTTTGTTTCTGTTAGAGCCTGTGTATGAAAAAATCGCCTTTTCACTTATACGAGGAGAATTTGAATGAGAGGTATGATACTAATGTTGGTATGGCTTAGACGATAATTTTGTTTTTGTTCGCCTGTGTATGAAAAAAATCGCATTATCACTTATAAAGGGGAATATGAATGAGAGGTATGATACTAATGTTGGTATGGCTTATGTGATAATTTTGTTTCTAGTAAAGCTTGTGTATGAAAAAAATCGCCTTTTCAATTATACGTGTGTTTATTTCTCTGAAATATACCTTACAGGAATAATTTCTTTTCCCTAAATTTGAATCATATTCTTAATATTGCTTAAGATGTGTATGTCTTATCAAAATTGCTCCATAGTGTTGCTCCAATACATACTTTCCTAAATGTGATATCCGTCTTTGATTTTAATTAATTGGGTTGTATGAGCCATACCTAAAAAATGCATGAAAAAATCAATATTTTTTTGTGAGATGTATCGTATATAATTGGTGCTTTAAACAGATACTATACCTTCATCTGAATTTGATTTTATCGAAATGAAATAATTTAATATTTTCAATATTTAGCTCTCGTCGAATCCTAATTTTTACTGTTGAGCCATAAAAAGGGAACAGAACAGAAAAAAATTGAACAAAATGTACAGAAAAGAAGAAAAAAAATGGAGAATAAATTTTATTTCTAAAACAAAAAAAAATTTCATGATTAGTAAAGGAAAAAGTATCACCTTTTCAATTACCTTAATTTACTAAAAAGATTTAAATTTACATTTTAGTCGACCTCCACCTTAACCCCTTAACTAGTTTATTTTCCTTACTATCTAATAAGATGACACCTTCTATTTTGGGAATATTTTCTTATTTTGATTCAAATGGAAATCCATGGAATACTTGGCTTATATACGTATTCGAAGTCATTTTACTATTGAATTATAATTGTTATGAATGATTTATTTTTTGTTAACAACTATCAAAATTCGATAAATCGAAGCACGTACGGCGTACGGGTCAACCGGTTAAGAGATTAAATAATAATAATAGCACAGAGCGAAATGAGAAAAATTTTATTAGTTTTATTAATTCATTTTACATAGATTTTTAGCCTTTTAGCATTACTATTTCTTAAGATCTAATACTAGTGGAAAGTTCTCCTTTTTTCTATCGTTTTTAAAAATAATAATTTAAGAAAGAACTACAGATTTTCTCTCAAATAATACATACTATAAATTGTCCAAGCCTCTGGCCAGCCGAAGACTCTCCATGTGCGTGGCGGCTGGCGCACGTTAAATCTGTGGTGGTCACAAAGTCCTCAATGAGGGGAGTGATACCACTGGGGGTACTGAGTCCGAGGTGATAATCCTCTGTTCAAAATCTAAATTACGATCTATGGTTGAATGAATGGAGTCCAATCCGTAAAAAGAGTTCGTGACGTGTGTGAGCTAGAAGTCAGAATTCTGATTTCATGTTTCGTGTTTTTCTGAGTCCTTACCACCAGGCCACCACAGCCTTGGTGGTAAAATCTCAGCAAAATTTTTTTGAAAATACAGACCGAGAGACGGTTTATTCCTTTGATAGTTTTAATTCACATTTTGATGTCTACTCTATAGATGTTAAGCCTATTTATCGAATTTTATATATTTATATTTCTTCTTTTTGTAGAAATCGTGTTAAATTATATACACAAAACTACAGATACGCATTTTCTGAGCAAATTATACACAAAATTTGATAGAAATCTTAAAGACTGCATACCAAATTTCGACAATTCATCTCGAAACGTTTCTGAATTGTCTTAGTTATTGATAGACACAGAATTTCCAAAGATGTACTTTTCGAACTTAGGGACGTATGAAATATATTACCAATATACTACGTTTTATTTTCAAAATTAAAAATTCCTTCATCTGATAAATGGATTTTTTAGCTGTCTCTGATTCTTTCTCCGACTGAATTCAACAAATGTTCGATTCCAAGATACCATCCAACAGTAGTAATCATTCCCAATAGATAGCCAAATGAAATCCCCCAACTATAAGCCGGCCACGGATGGTTAATGACACAATCTGATTGGGCAGATAGTGATTGTAGCTTGTAGCTGCTCAGTCCATAAACGAGATTCTGCCGAGAAATTTCACATTGTAAGGGTTCATAACTAGAAACAATTTCGAAGCTAGGGACTATGCCCTTAGGAAATAAATTACGGTCACATATTATGAATAAATGGTAGTATGGTATGGTAACTAGGTACTAAATAGCTGTGACTCTATGAAGTTACTATTTGGATTTAAAAAAATGTTTATTAGTATTTAAAAAAATTTCCTATACATTTGCTGTATCAAAATTTTCATTTTAAATTGTTATTATGTTTTAAGGAAATCATACGTTTATTAATAAAAAGAAAAATATTCTTTAATATCTAGTTAAAAACTAATTAAAAGGAAGAAAAGCGAATTATGATCACAAGAAATGTGCACATATTTGAAAGAAGAAAAGCGAATTATGATCACAAGAAATTTGCACAAATTTGAAAGAAGAAAAGTGAATTACGATCGCGGGAAATGTGCATAAATTTGAAAGAAGAAAAGTGAATTGAGTTCACAAAAAATGTGCACAAATTAAAAGGAAGAAAAGCGAAGTATGGTCCCAAGAAATGGGCATAAATTGAAAGGTAGAAAATTGAATTACGATCACAAGAAATGTGCACAAATTTGACAGATGAAAAGTGAATTACGATCGAAGGAGACGTGCACAAATTTGAAAGAAGAAAAGTGAATTACGATCGCAATAAATGTGCACAAATTGAAAGGAAGAAAAGTGAATTGTTATCATAAGAAAGGGGTACAATTTGAAAGGAAGAAAAGTGAAGTATGATCAGAAGAAATGTGCACAAATGGAAAGGAAGAAAAGTTAATTGAGATCCCAAAAATTGTGCACAAATCGAAAAGAAGAAAAGTTAATTGAGATCCCAAGAAATGTGCACAAATTTGACAGAAGAGAAGTGAATTACGATCGAAGGAAATGTGCACAAATTTGAAAGAAGAAAAGTGAATTACGATCGAAGGAAATGTGCACAAATTTAAAAGAAGAAAAGTGAATTACGATCGCAAGAAATGTGCACAAATTGAAAGGAAGAAAAGTGAATTGAGATCATAAGAAAGGGGTACAAATTGAAAAGAAGAAAAGTGAATCGAGTTCACAAGAAATGTGCACAAATTAAAAGGAAGAAAAGTGAAGTATGATCAGAAAAAAATGTGCACAACTGGAAAGGAAGAAAAGTGAATTGCGATCACGAGAAATGTGCCCAAATTTGAAAGCAGAAAAGTAAATAACAATCACAGGAAATGTGCACAAATTGAAAGGAGGAAAAGTTAATTACGATCACAAGAAATGTGCAAAAATTGAAAGGAAGAAAATTGAATTACCATCATGAAGTACTCACAACCATCAAAATATTAAAATATCATTAATTTTATATGAGATTAAATATAAGTATAAACATTACGGTTTAGAAGTAATGAAATAAATTTTATTGTTGAGTAAGTATTTATTTGGTTTTCATTCATAAAGTAAATCGGATACTCCATAAAGCTTTATGGTGAAAAATACTGAATCCTTTTCTTAAGGGTTCCGATTTAATAACAGAAAAAATATTTTTTAATACATACATTTATTATTTTTATTGCAATATTTATTTATAATATTAATACAATGCATCTCAATTAGATCAGAATATGTTGCTAATATGCATTAAAATTCACATCATTCTTAATAGAGGAAACAGCAAGAATTGTTTTTCTTTTGCCCATGTATTGTCGTAGTGGATAAAAATGACGTATACTTGCTATTCAATGAATTTAAAAAAATATATCTCCTTCCTTTGAAATCTGTAACCTTATATAGGATGGTATTTAAGAAATGAAGAATAATTAATAATGAAATCCTTTTTCTTCAGTAATATCAAAATACCCGAGCATCTAAAAAAGTCGCGTGGAGCCAATCCATATAATATGCAATTCAGCAATACACTGAAGAGACAAAAGTCATGGGATGACTGTTAATATCGTGTCGGTCCTCCTTTTGCCCGGCGAAGTGCAACAACTCGACGTGACATGGAGTCCACAAGTCGTTGGAAGTCCTCTGCAAAAATATTGAGCCATACTATCTGATTAGACGTCCATAATTGTGAAAGTGTGGATGGTGCAGGAGTTTGGGCACGAACGGACCTTTCGATGATGTCCCATAAATGCTCGATGGGATTCATATCGGGCGATCTAGGTGGCCAGATCATGCGCTGGAATTGTCCGGAATGTTCTTCAAACCAATCGCGAACAGTTCTGGCCCGGTGACATGGCGCATTGTCATCCATAAAAATCCCATCATTGTGTGGGTACGTCAAGTCCGTGAATGGCTGCAAGTGATCTGCAAGCAGCTGAACATAACCATTTCCAGTCAATGATCGGTTCAGTTGCACTAGAGGACCGAGTCCATGCCATGTAAAAACAGCCCATACCATTATGCAGCCACCACCAGCTTGAACAGTGCGTTTCTGACAGTTTGGGTCCATGGCTTCGTGGGGTCTGCGCCACACTCGAACTCTACCATCAGCTCGTAACAACTGAAATCGCGACTCATCTGACAACGCCATGGTTTTCCACTGGTCTAGGGACCAGTCGATATGCTCACGAACCCAGGAGAGTCGCTGCAGGCAATGTCGTTCTGTCAGTAAAGGCACTCGAGTCGGTCTTCTGCTGTCATAGCCCAAGGAAGACAAATTTCGCCGCACAGTCCTGTCGGACACGTCCCTCGTACGTCCCACATTGATTCCTGCAGTTATTTGACGAAGTGTTGCGTGTCTATTAACATTGACGATTTACACAGACGTCGGCGGTCTCGGTCGTTAAGTGCAGGTGGTCGCCCACTGCGCTGTCCATGATGGGATGTGATGCCTGAAATTTCATACTCTCGACACACTCTTGATACTGTGGATCTCGGAATGTTGAATTCACTAACGATATCCGCAATGGAATGACCCATGCGTCTAGCTCCAACTAAGATTCCACGTTCAAAGTCTGTTAATTCTCGTCGTGCCGCCATAAATCACGAAAAACCTGTTCACATGAATAACTTGAACACAAATGAAAGCTCTGGAAAACGAACTGCGCATTTATACTTTTTCGCTGCGATACTACTGTCATCTGTATATTTGCATATTGCTATCCCATGACTTTTGTCACTTCAGTGTATATTTATTTACTACTCATTAACATGGTGCTATTCTCAATTTTGGATGGTGGCATTTGTCGTTTTTTTATGCTTTTAATAAAAAATTTCCATTGATTTTTGATCTGTTTTTTAATGTACTAAAACTTTAAAATTTTGTACATCTAAATTAATATGAAATGATATTTTAAACTCTAATTTTTATTGTAATTAATTCCCAAAGTTTTGTCTTAATTTAGCTCATAGTAACTTCTTTCTAAAATGATATTTCCTGAATCATTAATAAGTCAAATAAAGCATTATAAAGATAATGCACATAATAATGGGTGGATAATAAACAACTGGTATAAATATTCTTTTAGAGGGTTCCTTCGATGAATAATAAATTACTTATAAAATTTTTTTTAAAAAAAAGATCCTGATTTATCCTCGTCTAAAGGTCAACATAAGATCAAATGTTTACGAATTCCTTTCAGATATCTACACGTGTGTGATTTATGAGAAAATCATAGTATATAAGATCAGAGAGAAATGTTTCATCACTCCGTTATGTCTTCTTGTGCTTACGGTACCGCGCAGTTAGAATAAAACGAAATTAAAAAGGCAATGTGCGTTATCTTCATGATTCTCGCCCACGACTCTGCAACAATGTTTTCAATTCATAATTAAATTGGAATAT
>JAOUZG010030082.1:2002067-2030330 GCA_026289955.1 Argiope argentata
GAACTAATTTTTCTATGTGAAGCGATTTTCTAGATTTCATTCTTTTATCAGATTTTATTTTAGTGAACGCGCAGATTTTATGCCCATCAAAACTAAAAAAAAAGGTTGGTAAATCAAAAATTAATTTCTAACTGATAAATTCATTGATAAAAACCTCTTGATATTCTTTGCGACCTTTTCAAAAACGACTGAGATATGGTTACTTTTAACCGTTCGAATTCAAAGAAAATGATAACGAAAGAATGTGATTTTGGATTAATTTTACTCTACTGTGCAATTTTCTATTGAGGTTTTTCTATAAAATGAGGTTTCGAAAACAGTGTAAAGTTTAAATTTATCTGACAATTTAAGCAAAATCTTGAAAGAAATATATTGCTTCTTGCTGAGGAGGTATGCATTTGGACTGAAGTTGCACATTTTTGAATTTTTCTTGTATATTTAATTCAATTTTTAATAACGTCATGCCAAGTTCCATACTGATTATTATATGATAATCAATATGAAATATATTGTTATCATTTGATAATCAATATGTATTGATTTCGATTATTTGATATTTATGGTTTTATTCATATTTGATTTTGTATATATGTTTGATTTATTTGATATATATTTGATTTGATATTTATTAGCATTTATTAACATTATTGATTATATTATTGATATTTATTAACATTTATTATTTAAAGTTTATTAACACTAATATCTGGAATAAATTTTTTATATGATTTATAATAAATTTATTCAATATATGAACATCAATCGCCAACTCGTCAGATTTTTCTATCTTGAATATCAGCACACAAAAAAGTTGGAATAAAGTTCTAAAAACGGATTTTTTCTAATTTAAATTAAAGTCTTTACTAATAAATACAAAATCTTTAAAAAATAAACTTTTATTGTTGTACAAAAGGAATAGTATAAATACTTATTTTAGAAATAGGGCAGTTACTAAATTATTGTAGGGGAATGAGACCCTAAAACTGAAATTAAAACAATAATGTTTTGGTATTTACATTTTCGATTTAAAAAAATCCTTTATCTCCATATATATAATTTATTAACCAAAACTGTTACATAAATGTAACTATTTTTCTTTTTATATTTAATCTTTTACTTTATTCGTAAATTATTTCTCTAAATGATAAGGCATGGTCTAATCAATTAAATCAAATTTTGCATATTTATAACTAAAACTAATCGATGCAAAGATAACCAATTTTTAAAAGTACTTTTAAAATTTACAAACAGTTTTTTAACAAATTTAAATCTATAGTACATTAAAAATTCGATTAAAAATTGATGGGATAGTGGAATTAAAAGAATGAACAAAAAATGTAAAAAAAAATCATCCAAAATCAAGAACAACATCAAGTAATGTGTAGTAAATAAAAAAGAAATACTTATGTTTTAAAACACTGTTTAGGTGTTAATCTTCATGAAATAAAATTCATATTCTGCATATTTATAATTAAAACTTAATTAAAAACTATCAATGAAATGATAAATAAATTTTAAAGTGTTTTTAAACTGAGCTAACAAATGACAAAATTGTAGAGCTCTAGTAAATTAAAAAGTCGGTTAAAAATCGATGGGAATATTGAATTAAAAACATGAAAAAAACCCTAAAATAATATTATCCAAATTTGAGAATAGCATCATGTAATGAGAAATAAATAGAAAATAAATAAATAAATCTGTCTTGCAAATATCGCTTCGGATGCTAGTCTTCAGGAAATGAAATTCATATTCAGGATATTTGTAATTAAAAGAATTAAAAGTAATAGATGAAATGATAATTATTTTTTCAATATATTTTTAAAATAAAAAAAAGATGGTACAAAATTTTAGAGCTCTAATGCATTAAAAAGTCAATTGAAAAGAAATGACAAAATTGAATTAAAAGCATTAAAAAAGCGTCAAATAAAATAATCCAAAATTGAGAATAGCATCATGTAATGAGCCGTAAATAGAAAAAAAAATATTTGTCTTTCAACTGCCGTTCCAATTGTCAGTCTTTTGGAAGTAAAATTCATTTTCATCATATTAAAAATGAAAAAACAGATATTCAAAGTTTTAGTTTTAGTACATTAAAAATCATATTAAAAATCGATGTGAAAATTGAATTAAAAGCATGAAAAAAAAACAAGAAATAAAATAATCAAAAATTGAGAACAGCAGCATATTATGAATAGTAAATAAAAAAAAATTTGTCTTTCAACTACAGTTCCAAATGTCTTCTGGAAATAAAATCCATATTCAGCATATTAAAAATGTAAAAAAAAAAAATATGTTTAAAATTTTAGAGTTCTAGTACAATAAAATTCCATGAGAAGATTGAAATAAAAGCATGAAAAAAACGTGAAAAAAAATCCTAAATTGAGAATAGCATCATGTAATGAGTAATAAATAAATAAAAAATATTTATTTATTTATTTCAACTACCGTTCCAAATGTTAGTCTTCTGGAAATAAAATTCATATTCAACATACTGAAAATGAAAATAAATAATCTGTTCAAAATTTTAGAGTGCTAATACATTAAAAAGTGGTTTAAAAAACCATTGGAAGATTGAAATAAAAGCATGAAAAAGGGCACATAAAATCATCTAAATTGAGAATAGCATCCTGTAATGAACTGTAAATAGAAAAAAAATTATGTCTTTCAACTACCGTTCCAAATGTTAGTCTTCTGGAAATAAAATTCATTTTCATCATATTAAAAATGTAAAAACAAATATTTAAAATTTCAGAGTTCTAGTACATTAAAAAGTAGATTAAAAAATCGATGGAAACATGGAAAGAAAAGCATGAAAATAAAGTCAAATAAAATAATCCAAAATTGAGAATAGCATCATGTAATGAGTAATAAAAAAAGAATATTTGTCTTTCAACTACCGTTACAAATGTTAGTCTTCTGGAAATAAAATTCATATTCAGCACATTTAAAATGAAAAAAAAATTTCCAAAATTTTAGAGTTCTAGTACATTAAAAAGTTGATTAAAAATCGATGGGAAGATTGAATTAAAAGCATGAAAAAAAGTCAAATAAAATCATCCAAAATTGAGAATAGTATCATGTTATGCATAGTAAATAAAAAAAATTGTTTTTCAACTACCGTTCTAAATGTCTTCTAGAAATAAAATTTATAATCAGCATATTAAAAAGGTAAAGAAATATGCTTCAAATTTCAGAGTTCTAGTACATTAAAAAGTAGATTAAAAAATCGATGGAAACATGGAAAGAAAAGCATGAAAAAAAAGTCAAATAAAATCATCCAAAATTATGAATAGCATCATGTAATGAGTAATAAATAAAAATAATATTTGTCTTTCAACTACCGTTCCAAATGTTGGTCTTCTGGAAATAGAATTCATATTCAGCATATTTAAAATGGAAAAACAAATTCCCAAAATTTTAGAGTTCTAGTAACATTAAAAATATATTAAAAATCGATGGGAAGATTGAATTAAAAGCATGAAAAAAAAGTCAAATAAAATCATCCAAAATTGGGAATAGCATCCTGTTATGAGTAGTAAACAGAAAAAAAAGAACATATTTATGTCTTTCTACTACCGTTCCAAACGTTAGTCTTCTGGAAATAAAACTTTAATTTGAAACACGTGCAGACAAAATGGCTCTTAGAAAATGTCATTAACGTAACAGCCATTTCTTCGGATCACTTCTAGAATGCATGGAAACGAGCGTTCATTCTCGCAGAGTCTCATTAAAATAAGCGATTGAAATCCAAGCTTGAACCCTTCCATGGGTAATTAAATGCTATTGAAATAGCACCCTACGCAAAAAGCAAATTATTTCATCCATGCGTTGTGTCTTTCCGGATGAAAACGGTATCGATCTATCATTCGGTTTTCACCAGGTTGAAATGTTGCTTTTTAAGAAAATGGCGAGTATTAATTGCTAATTCCTTGTGTGTGTACACTTATTATTCGGTTTCTTATTAAGTTAATAATACTTGAATTTGATTAAATTTTTGTTCAAATAATTCAAATTCTCTAAGTTTTTGGATTTACATCATTCTTAACCTCTTAACCGGTTTGTCCATACGCCGTAAGTGCATCGATTTATCGAATTTTGATAGTTGTAAACAAAAAATAAATCATTCATAACAATTATAATTCAATAGTAAAATGACTTCGAATGCATCAATAAGTCAAGTATTCCATGGATTTCCATTTGAATCAAAATAAGAAAATATTCCGCAATTAGAAGGTGTCATCTTATTAGATAGTAAGGAAAATAAACCAGTTAAGGGGTTAATTTTAAATGATGAAAAATAAAATTAGGTATAATTAAAAGGGAAAATAAATCTCTTTACAGAAATAAAATCTTACATGATAGTATATAGTTTATTAAACGTTGATTTATAATAATTCAGACAGTTTTTTTCTGTTTTAAGTTTTTGAAGTTGACCAGGGATCTTTAAAATGACTTTTTGTAATTTTCACCTGAGCAAATTTGAAATTTTAAAGGCATTAAGAGTGACACTATAGGAAATGACACTCAAAATTTTAAAGCATTATATTAATTTATTTATTAGTTGGCGGGTAATATAATATAATATTGGCGATAAATAACGTTAATGAAAAATGTTCCGTTGCTCACTAAAAAAATGTTCCAGTTATAACTTTCCCTAACCATTTTGAAACAAAAGTTGGGATTAATCTTAAATTTTGAGTACGAAATGGGAAATTTAACCGATATAATAACTTAAAACTAATGATTTCTTTTAAAAGTTCAAGTAGTTTTGAGTTAATACATAGAGTACGAAATATTAAAATTAACCAAGCTTCAAGTTTAATCCCAATTTTTGTTTCAAAAGGGTTAGAGATAGTAATAATAAAAATTGGAGCGCTTTCCTACAAATTCGGAGCACCTGGAACATTTTTCATTAACGTTATTCATCGCTAATATTATATTACATTAACCTAACTAATTCATTAATAAAACCATATAATATTTTAAAATTTTATGTGTCATCTCTTATAGTGTTACTCTTAATGCCTGTAAAAGGTGAAAATTACAAAAAGTCATTCTAAAGGTCCCATGGTCTCCTTAATGATGGTTTAAGATCTATAACAGCATTTAAAAATATTGATATTTTATATTATTGATATCAGGGTGTGACCTTAATTCTTTATTTTATATTTAGCACTCTAGCTGTTTATCCTACGATTTCCGCGGAATGACAATCAGTCCATTTGCTATTGCATGTGATATTTTTTTCAGTTTATTTTTGTTTATTTTTACAATTACAGATTTTTATTGCATCATATTTTCATCGTTAACGTATTGTATCATTCACTTTTTTTGAAAAAAAATTTGAACTTATTCGCAAGCATAAAACCTAAATAAAATATTAAAATGAAATCTATTATGCATATTTCAGTGTATCATGTCAGAACATCATTTCTTGAATGGCCAAACACCACGTGCTCGTGCAAGTTGAATTGTATTTTTATTCATTTTAATCGTTTTCATTGAATGAGTCACTTTAGCATTGCAAACGATCGAAAAAACTTTGTCTCGAATTTATTGTTTAAAAGAATATCTCATTTCCTATTTATTTCATTTCATATAATCACGTGCTTAAAATGACATTTTTCTGTTTTTTTATTTGCTGTAGTCATTCACTTATTTTTTTTTTAAATCAGAGCTTTTGTAAATGCGATGCAACGGCGTTATTAAAAGCTGATTTCTTAGGGATGTTTGTGCAGATGATAATTTTTTTTTTCACCAACGGATTTTTGTTGACACCAAAAACCTCATTTCAAAAACGATGTCATGTTCTGAAATTATAATAGTGATTTCAAAAAAAATTATTAATGATGATGTTTAAAATTATTTCGGTAAGCAATGTTGGCCCGTTTAAATTATTTCGAAATGATTAAATCATTTGATTGCTGATTTCTAGGATTTTTTTTTACCTAGCTATAGAAGAAATAAGCAAATATTGCATTGGTATTCATTCTATATTGATAAATTTAAGTTCAAAAGTTAAATTTATTATAAAGAAAATTGTTTATTTAAAAAATATTATAATATTAACCCTCTGGGCGTTTCCATTCTACGAGTGAAACTTCTGTAAAGTGAAGGAAGCGGGACTAGTTTTCTGTCGTGGAAGCGTGTCAGTTTCGTTGAAGAGATGCACAGCAAGCGTGTAAGGGTTTCTTTCTTTCCCCTCCCGTTCTTCATGGGAGGTCAGCTAGCCTCGGGCATCAGCCCATTCATGCCAAATTTTATTGCTTTCGTTTATTTTGTACGGCTACAAACGTCAGATGGTTTCTGGGAATAGTGCATAGGTTGCTTTTTAACCCCGATTGCTGATAGCACTTTTTAAACTGTTACACAGTGTAAATATAAACAGATAGGTTTTCACTTAATTTTTGCTGGATATATTAAGCACAGAAACTTTCATCATACATTCGGTCTTATTATACATATATTTTCAAAATTAGCAATTAATGAAGGATTAAAATTGGATTCATATCCTTTTATTATTTTTCCAAATAAATTATTTTGCACCGAGCAATCAATAGTTGCAATAAAGTAGCATTTTTCTAGAATTAGAACTAAACACGGATAGTTCAGTTAATCAGATACATATAAATAATATATAACATAAATTATTTTTTAGAAGAACGGGCATCATATTCTATTATAATAAGAGATACAAATCAACAAATTGATTAGATATCTGAAAAAAAGCATAATTCTAGAAATATAATTAGCTACTAATGTATTTATGATCCGAGTTATTAAATACCCCGTAGCAATTTTAACAAAACTCAATATTGTTTGTAATCATTGCTTTTTATTTAAAAAAAAATTATGGCATCTCCTCTCTTGAATGCTTCAAAATAAGCAAAATTTTAAAGTTCAAATATCGTGAAATATACCAAAGTAAATAAAGATTAAATGTCCTTATTAAAAATTTATTTTTCAAATTATAGAATATTCTAGTGATTTTAAAGTGTTTGGGAAATTTATAAAAATTATCAACATTTTTTGCGATTTTTCTTTCATTTTTCCCATTATTTTGAGTACACATCCAATGAAATTGCTACCTTCAAAAATAATAAAAGGCAGCTTGAACAAACAAACGATTCCTTTTAAATATTATACTGTAATATATTTTATTCCTCATAAATTTCGGTGCGTTTATAATGTTTAGTATTCTTAAAAAAATACAATGGACATAAATTAATTTTCTAATTTTCGTCCATTCTGTAAAAGAAAACACTAATGATTTATGCTATATTTGCTAGTTTTATCAAGCAAGATAATTCACAAAAGTTTCAGTTGTACCTTACATTACATCTTTGTATTTTACATCTTTTTATAAAATCGACCATTGAAAAGTAATTGGTGTCATAAATATATGAAATTAAACTTGTAAAACATATTTTCACTTATGTAACTTTGCAACATACCCTTTCCTTTCTCTTATTAATGACCGCTAGTAGTGGAGATAACAATCATTGAATTTTTTTTTAATAATTATTCATGCCGATGGATTCAATAAAGGAATAAGCATCTAAGTTTGGTAGGAATCCCCAACGGTTCCTCAAATTAATTAAGAAAATTCAATGTATTAGAACCGTATTCGAAATTTGCTTCCAAGAAAAGGTTACTGTTGTGGATTATCCCCATAGACTGATAAAATTACCAATATATATAAGTAAATGAATTTAAGGAAGAGATAGTGGTAATGCTATTTCAGTGACGCTGTGATGTATAAATTTTACAAATATTTGCCAGCATAGTTTGAAAACTCTCGAAAACTGGCATAAGAGGTAAGCGATTCCTTATTTAGAAGCAATAATGGGTTTAATCAATTACTTTCGGTCATGAAAGAAATATGCTCTGTTATAACAATGAGTTGAAATCTTTTGCACAATTGTGTAGGTAGTCGGATTTAATATAGGAAAACGCATTACACTTCATCAAATTTATGTATTTATATAACAACCGTATTCATAAAAGAAGTAGTAATACTTTTTTAAATATTTTCGGAGCGGAGCCTATTGTTGCCTTATTTTTATCTATTCACAGTAAGGATAAATGTATATAAAATTCAACAGCAAAATCCAAAATAAGTAATAGAACGAAAACATTTTAAAAGGAAATACGTCGCCAGTCAACAATAACAGCAAATAAAATTACTAAAACCAGTAGTAAAAAAAATGACGAACAAAAGATTTAAAGGTATAAACTAATGACCGCAGTATAGACTCGTAGAGAAATCATTAAACGAAATCCACCTCAAGTATAAATTCCCCACTCTTTCTATTGTCAATTTATTATATATATAACAGAAAGAACTGGATTTTTTTTTACAAATTACTTACCAGAATAATTTAAAAACATAAATCAGATTAATTAAAATTTTATGAACTATAGTTATGTCTTATTATAATATTCATTTAACTATGTTAAGCCTCATAATTCATATTCCTTTCAGTAAATTATTAACTTCACGTATTATAGAACTAGTTTTCGTAAAGTTTTGTCTCCAAAGTCATTCGCATGTTGCATGTTCTTTCTCAGACTCAGAGAAAGAAGATTATAAACAAGTAATATAAAAAACAATTTTTTAATTAATTCGTTCTTAGGTCAGCAAAGGAATTTTTTTATTTTAGTTACTTTCTATTAAATGATTATAATAATGGCAATTTTTCATTTTCCTGTCTACATATGGTGTTGGACTATTATATTTTGTTCGTTGTTGTTTATTCGTTTCCTTTTTTTCCCCTTTCTAATTTATGAAGTTGATGGCGGTCTCACAACCACAAATGACAATCTTCAACTGGCGGGTTCGAATTCTCAGCCGAAAAGATACGAATCCAGCGCCCAACCAACCAGGTTTTCCGGGCCCGGTGTTTCCTTGAGATTAAAATTCTATTTTAGTTACTTTTTGTTAAATTATTACAATTGTTATTTTCGTGTTCCGCTTTACAACGGAAGGAGGGGTGCGATAACTTTTGAGAGTATGGACCGTTGAGCACTCGAATCCAGAAGTCTTACTTCTAGCTTACACACGTCAAAAACACTTTTTATGGGACGTAATGCATTCATTCATCTGTAGATCGTAATTTAGATCTAGAACAGAGAACGATCACCTCTACTCCAGTACGCACTGTAACATCACTCTCGACATGGAGGACTTGTGACCACGACAAATGTAACGTTCACCACACACACACACATACGGAAAGACTTCGGTTGGTAGGTTCAAACTTGCAGCCCAAGGGATGCGAAACTGACGCCTACCAACCAGGTTATCCCGACCAGATAATTACAATTACTATAAATAATCGATCAAAAATTTCTACTAACATTGAATTTTCAACTGCAATTGATTATTCGAAACCAATTGTGACTTCCCAAAATGCGTGATTTTACTACACCAGTTGGGTAGTACAATACAGATTAGAAATTTCTAATGTAGTTATTCTCAATTATTTTAATTCGAAAGTACTTCAAAATGAGTCGAAAAAACATTAATTTACAATGTTTATTTTAACTGCATCAAGAATTACGAAAATAAACACAATCGTTTAAAATAATCTACTGAAAACATGTTAAACCTAATCTCATTGGCGTGGGGGAAAAACAAACTGAATTCGTTACTTATTTAGCGATGGAGAAATGTATTCGAATTTTTGACGAGAAAGTTAGTTTTTAATTAATAAATAAAAAATTAATTAATAATTATTTGTAAAAAAAAAACTGTATTAACATCAAATGTCATTCACTACAAGTTTTAAAAAAGTTACTTGTACTTGATAGGATGAATAAAAAGTATTTTATTAACGATGGAAAATTTGAGGATATATATAGGGGGAGAGTGAGCTAACAGCAGGAATTGAAATAAATAAAATGCTGAAAGAAAGCAAATCGTACCCATCCACAACGTTTGATACTTAATTTTCATAGTTTATCAAATAAATCTCCAAGAGACAAAGGAAGAATAAAAATTTACTTGATTGAGTAATTGATTCATCTTAGTACCAAATTAAACACTGGACTTAAGAAACATGCATGGAGACTAAATGACTAACTTTTAAAATAACATTACCTTTAATTAAATAACTAACTTTTAAAATAACATTAGAAAGCAGGATAAGAGCTGAAAATGTATAACTATTTTATATTAAACATGATAACGTACATTAACAAATTCAGTTTTTTAGAAACGTTAAAATATTTGGAAAATTTGCTAAAAAAGTAATTATTTATATAATTGACTTAAAAATAAACATTTGTTTCTCAAATTTCAGTTCAATGTAGCATATTGGATATGGCTTAATCCCTTTTTTTTAAACACTTTAAGTCCCTTAATCTTTTTTAATCCTGTTTTTAAGCTTTTCTGAATTCAATAGCCGGAATTAAAAAGGCTAGAAATCATTTCAGTCAAATAATTTGTGAAATTTTTAATTTCTTTCTAGTAAGTAAAAAAATTACAATTTTCTTAAATTAATTGTAAATAAGTTAGATATAATCTTGTGTCAAATATTAGATGAAACTAGTTGATAGGAAATCTGTGTGCCTGAATCTGCATGTAAAAATCGTGTATGCGTATACATGATATTCCAAAACGGAAACACCTTGATATATTATAAGTGTCGCACAAAATTATCAAAATATAGATTTGTATTAAAATTTTTTAATATAATGTGTCAAAATATTGATTATCCATGAGTCAGTCTTTCCGTGAGTGTTTGAGCAATTATTTTAAAATATAAAAAATAGATAAATGAAGTTTGGTACGTTGCTTTGACATCTTTACTGCAAAAATATCGAATTTTCACTTCAATATAAAAGATTCAAAATTCATAATTGTTTCTATTCAAGTATACTAAAAAATACGGATAGCGCTACACTGCATAAGCATATGAGAAAATATGAAGATTAATACTACCATTGATCTTTATCATGATTGTAAATTCTTAGATTACTTTTAATAATAATAATAATAATAAAAAATCTTGATAAAAATTGCTTTCAAGTTTGGGTCCGACAACTTTTAATATCGTTCCACACCAAAGTGTGCAGTTTATGAAGTTTTCTTCCATAAGACCTGCCAAAATTTGAGTAAAGTAATGCAAATTCATTTATTTGATCTTAGTAAATAACAGTTTATGATTTCAAGCCATAGCTATGAACTCTAAAACTTTTCCATATTCATCAATAGTTTATAGTTCGCGCAGCATTGAAGCCTTTATTTGCATTATTTTCCATTAGTAGGTTCTTTAAATCATGTCATTAAAAGTCGTGCTGCATTTTGCACAAGATTTTTCAAAAGCTATGTTATTTATCCATTCATATTTTAGTCTCTAATGAACAAGTCTCTTTAGCATAACAAAGAAAAAATTGTTTAAATTTTGAATTTTTGAGTTTTTAAAAATTTTTATGTATCTGCCGTTTTACCTAAGAAAAGTATCTTCTTTGATAAACTATTAAAAAAAATTGTTAAGATAGTTTACAGAGTCAAAGCTTTTAAAATGTTATCAGTTAAAAAATTTCAAACATTTAATTAATTTTGCTATTTCTTTTATCTACATCAAGGTATAAATACTAATAATCAAGTATTAATTGTTACTAATATTAATAAATATCTAAGCATTAATAACTAAATTTCCCAGATATAAATAATTTTTAAAAAAATGTTTTTGTTTCTTTTATGAATTTGAAAGAGATTATTTCATTCCGTTCATTATACAATTTTAAAAAGTAGTTGCATTATAAAAAATCGAACACATAATTGCACGCTATTACACAATATAAATCTGAAAAGAGAAAAAATATAACAGTATACTTATATTCTTCAAAATTTAGGCTACTTTAAAACACAAAATTCAATCGCATCTGTTTACTTTGAGCGAAGAAAAATAATTGAAGGTAGAGATTAAAGTAAAAAAACATAAATTTGCATTTTAAAAATAGTTTAACTGTAAATGCGAAATATATTTAAGTTATTAATTATATATTGATAGCAATTTTTCAAATATATTCCATCTGAGTTTCTAATGCTTCAGTGCGATGTTTAATCACAAGAGAGCATAAAACCGCATTCTGAATAAAAATTCAATGGAACTTTAAAACAAAATTTCGTTCAAATAAGCTTTATCCAAGAAATACTATTGAAACTAAATACAAATTAAATCTAAATACACACAGATGCTTATGGGACACACAATTTGAGAAAAAATTTTGTTCCTGTTTTATTCAACGCGATCTTTTTCCTCTCTTACTCCGTGACCATTCAAAACGCCCTTTGCCCTGAAGGACTCTTCGAGCCCTCAGTTCCTTTGAGATTCTTAAATGGTCGTAAAACATCCATTGTGTTGACTCCCCTCCGATCCATCAAGATGTCCAAACTTGTTGGGGGAAAGAAAGACGTTGAAATGCGTCGGCAACACTTGGAGAACCGACATCCTCCTACGTTATTTTCCGTGCACAGAGAAAGAGCGTCGTTTCTTAGCCTACGTTAAAATACGTGCAGCGCCCTTGCCGTGACGTCTTGCGGCTACGTAGAAATACGTGTATAACCCTTAGAGGGTTAAGATATTAAAAAAATTATTTTAAAAATAAAAAAAATACTATTTTATTTTTAAAATTTTAAAATTTATATCAGAATTAATGTATACTACGGAAACGAAGATAATAATAAATACTATAATTAAAAATATTTATTAATCTCTTATAAATAATCCTTTAGAAATGATAGTCAGGGCCTGACTAAGGCAAGGGCATACGAAGCAGTTGCCCTCGGTCCCCGCATAATTTGGGGCCCATAAATCGAATATAAATGTTATTATAACTTTCCTTATTTAATAAATCTTCTTCATTACTAAAGTAGTGAAGCAGAGAAGGCCCTAAAGAAGTTTTTGCCCAGGGCCCCAACTAGGCTAAGTTCGGCCCTGATGATAGTATTTCCGATCACTTTTCAAACAAGCCATTCTATGCAGGTTAATAATAATAGCAGCAAAGTAATGATAATATCAACTTAACGGTAATTAAACTGGAAAAAGATCCGGAGATTGTTATCCTTTTCCTAATTTTCACTTCCCTTTTTCTTATTCAGCTAAATTATCTCAGAACACTGTCGCTATTTGAAAAGCCCGCGTACACGTTTGTCTCTTCGTCAACTAGAAATTCTTGAATGCACAAAGAGTATTCAAATGAAAATGTGTGAAAAGATAATGTTGATACCAATGAAGATTTTATTCAAAATATACATCATAAGCCTGAGCACAACGATCCCGTTGATTAACGATCCGAAGGATTCCTTGTTCCCAGAACTCATTTGACCGTGACGAGACCCAGACCTTCACAGCGTCCTTGAGTTCACCTTCCGAGTCGAAGCGCTTCAATTTCAGGTGTTTTGTTTCAGGGAACCAAACAAATTAGACCGTCTTCGCGAACGATCGCCAGTGGTTTAGTAATTCATTGGCGACGGATTTAAATTTGGCGATAGAGATCAACGGATTACACCATTGCCTGATTGCCATAATTGGCGGTTTAGCAACTAATTGGTGACGACATTAAATTTGGCCATAAAGTTGGACGGTATAATACGAAAGAACCGAAAATCATAAGGCGACATGTCGAGACTGTAGGTTGCATGGTGGAGCTTCTTCCGCTTGAGCTTGACCAGTTCCGCTTGTGGGAGCCCGGGGAGGTGCGGACGCGCGTTATCATGAAGCAGAACCATATCCTCCTCGACTAACCCTTATATTTTGTTCTTGATGGATTGAGTTGTCATCGTTGTGTCTCACTCTACACATCGGGGTTGGTAGTTCTGTTCATATCCATCTTGTCTTCACATGCAGGGCCCGACTTAGCCAAGTTGGGGCCCGGGACAAAAACTTCTTTGAGGCCCCCTCTGCTTCACTACTTTAGTAATGAAGAATATTCTCTAAAGAAGGAATGTAAAATAAAATTTCTATTCTATTTGGGGGGCCAACCTATGTGGGGGCCCCGGGGCAACTGTCCCGTATGCCCCTGCCTTAGTCAGGTCCTGTTCACATGCATTGCCACGGGCTTTCTTGCAAGGTTAATGGAGTTCCCGACCGTGATGGGCTACTTCGGCCCTATATGCGTTTTCTGATTCCTTTACTGGAGCTCAACTGATCTTGACTGTTCCCTACTCTTGGTTGTACGGTGAGGATGTTTACATTGCATTGCATTCCCATTGGATGCTGACGAGAGCAGTGAATTGCCCGGATGTGGAACTTTAATTTAGATTCAAGAATTCGATTGTTGCGATTTATCAAATTAATTAAGATAGGATTTAGAAATACGAGAAAAAAAGATAAGGAGAATGGGGGAAGGTCCAAAATAAATTAAATTAAAAGTACATTACGGGGGTCTTTTAATTTTGAGATCTGGATTATAATGTTCTATTTTAGTAAGGGCTTCATTATCATTTGAGTCAAGACTTTTGAAGAAATTAGTGGCTAGTTTGATTACTTCTTTAAAGGAGAGGTATGCTAGTGCCTTCTTGATGTCATTTTTTCTCATAAACCATTTTGCATTTACCATTTTTCTTATTGGGAAGTTGTATTGAGTTTTGAGTAAATATTTTGTATTGAGTAAATATTTTTATGTTTGACTTGACTTTAGAACCCAAACACTGCCACATCATTTAGTCGGCACTTTTTTTATAAGAATTTCTGTTCTGTGATTCATATGCGGGCGCCTATATATGCTCTGATCTACGCCGGAGATTTCAATCACATTTCTAGATCTCTTTATGTAGTTTCATAGTGGCATAGACAAATATGTTAACGATTTCGATTCTACGACGTTTCGTACTTTTTTCATTTGAACACTCCTTCGATGATAGAAAATGACATTTATTTTATGCATACATTGATGATATCAAATATTTTTATTAAAAATATAATATTAAATTAAATTAAATATTAACAATGTGGCATTAAATATAAATGTAGAGTACAATATTTTTAAAATATTGTGCTTTATATTTGTATTTAATGCGATTACACTTATTAACACTGCTTAACATCAGAGTAATGAATATATCAGCAGCAACTTATTGGTTTTCTGTTTTCTAAAAAATATTGCCTTATTTATAAGTTCTCTGCAACGCTATTACATAAGAATCTATAAAAAATGGGGAATATTTGATACGATTCACCTCTTAAGCTATATTTTATTATAGGAAAAATTAAGACAAAACAAGATAATGGGCCAAAATGAGGGAGTTAGAACTATTGGGCTCTTGAAGTAGAGACTAGAGAAATCTTGTTTGAGCAGCAATTTAACGACTTAAATGTCGAAGATAAAAGTGGAAGGGTTTTTGTGAAAGTAATAACTATTTTCATCGAATATTTTTGGCTTTTGTGAAACTAAAAAACAAACGGGGGAAAATATATTTGTAATCAATTAAACTTAAAATTTTTAGTAATTTCAAAAAACGAAATTCTTAAAACTTTCATTACAATTTTCATTATAACTTTTTCAGTCGTGTTCTTATTTGAGCATCAAAGTCAATGGAACAAAGATAAAATCCTATTTCTAAATTCTGAACATCTTCGAAGGGTCATCAAAATGGATTTCTATCAGGAAATGATATTTGAAAAGTAGTGATTATTTCAACTAAACTTCATGAACATGGTGATTATATCAACTTCTGGATCTTTTTACTTGTTGGAAACAATTTATATTACATTGTTTTGTTTACATGAGACTATCACGTTATTTTTACTTCTTTGGGAATTGTGATCATTATTAAACAAATCAATTAATTATGATATTTTTAATAATATTCTTTAAAATCATAACTTGAAAATCTATACTACTATTATAAATGTGAAAGTTTGGAGGGATGATGTTAGTCAATCACGCCAGAACAGCTGAACGAAACTGGATGAAATTTAGCACAGATATAGATTATAGTCTTGTATAGAACATAGGCTACTATTTATTCCGGTTAATTGAGAGGTTAATTTTTTATTAATTAAAAACACTTTCTCGCCAAAATCTTCATTTTTCCACCGCCAAATAAGTAACGAATTCAGTCTGTTTTTTACCCACATAAATGAAATGAGGCTTAACATGTTTTCGTCTGATTATTTCAAACGATTCCGTTCATTTTCTTAGTATTTGATGCTTCTAAAATTAATAATTATTAATTGATCGATCTTTCGGATTCTTTTTGAAGTACTTTCGAATTAAAATAAAACAGAATAAAGGGAATTAAAAATTTCGAATCTTTATTGCGTTACCCCAACTGGCATAGAAAATCGCCTCATTTGCATTGCTCTGATTATTGATGAAAATTCACTCATTTAGTATGCCACAATCGGCGTTGAAAATTCACTTATGTGTAATGTTTTTGACAACTAACTGTGTTGTCGTTTTAACTAAAAGTTTAAAAATTATGTGTCTAATACTGTTGTAGCCATCTCAATATCTATCAATAAATAAAATAGACTTGACTTGGTTTTAAAAATATGCGGACTTGATTTGCGTTTACTTTATTTTAAAGACAAACCGAAAAAAATTATTTTTAGGTTAGTTGTGTACTTTTCCATGCGTATGAAGTCCCGGGTAAAAGATAGTGTAATATAAAAATAATAAATAAATATTTACGACAGCGAAGATTCAAATAATAAGAAGACAATAATGTTATAATATGTACATACCTGAAAGGTAAAAAGTTTGTTTAATGTAAGGCATTATATCTTAAAATAAATATCTTTTTAAATAAAGCCAAAACAATCAACTTAATATTCCAACTTGAAAATATAATGTAAGACTTATGAAATTAAAAATTCCGACAGTAGAGATTCAGAGTAACACGACGATAATTTTATAATTTGTACATATTTTAAAATAAAAAAAATCTGTATAGATTAAGGTAAATATGTATACACCGAAATAAATATTTTTTAAAAAAACCACAACAACTAAGGGCCACAGTTTGAAAATAAAATGTAAGGATTATAAAGATATTCTCTGAACATCCATTGTCGGAGATTCAGAGAATGAGAAGATGGCAATTTCGTAATCTGCACATACTTGAATATTGCAAAGTCGGAATAGCATAAGGCATAGTAACTCGAAATAATATATTTAAAGAAAATCGCAACAACTGAATGTTACATTTTGAAATCACAAGGAAAGAATTGTGAAGTTAAAAATTCCGACAAAAGAGATTCAGAGAATGAGAAGATGGCAATTTTATTGTCGTTTTCTTATCACATATTTTCAAAACAAACTCTGTCTAACGTTAGTTATTTTGAATGTTATTTCTTGAAATAAATATTTTTAATATCAATGTGAAAAGAATTTTTATAACAAAATCTAATGTCCTTATTAATTATGAAATATGACAAATCCATAATTAAGCACTTTAAATAAAAATAAATACTTTAATGTTATTGTATGTGATCTCTTATTAACTAACTATTAAACACTTGACATATGATTTTATTTACTTTCTAATTAGATAACTCATCCTATTTTGGTGATTTATTGTTAATTTGATTTTTTTTAAAAATAATATATGGAGCATTTGGGATACCAAATCGTTTCATATTAATTTTTTCGTATTTAAGTACTCAATTCTGTTGCTTAATTGCAGAATTGAAAATAAAAATTCAGTAATTCGATGCGCGTGTCAGACTCGTCATTGAAAGCAAAGTGGTTAAGTTATTTATGAGTGGAATTAATAATGTAGCACATTTTATAATAAAAAAATTATATTTCTTAATGAAACTTGAATCTAACTGGTTTGGTTTAGTTATATTAACTTCCCGATGTAAAGAAACACTAGGGTTATTTTGGGACGGACCTCGTAATTTTGAACTGTGTTCAGATGACGAGGACGAAGCCTGAACTGGCACCTCCCTCTTTATACCTCACAAGTAGGAAGACGTTTATCCTTGACAGATTTAACGTGCGATTGACCCCCTTACACGATGGGTTTTCGGTAGATTGAAGTCTTGATCTTGAAGTCCTACGGCTGAAGATCCGAGTCCTTACCACCTAGCCAAAACGGTTAAACTATAACCGAACCGAATCAAACCGGATAAAATATATTAAATCCCAACAAAGCTAATTAGTCCAGCCGGAGATGAATAAACGCCTTTTAACGAAACTCTCTGTTAAAGAAAAGCTAAAAAACTCAAATATAGGTTTTTTTTATGACGTATACTTCTGGAAATGACGAAGCAACCATTCCATTTTTCAACTTTTAGTGGCAGAAGAACGATTTTTCATCTTTCAGAAAGGTCGTCGAAACTTCAAATGCACCCCTGTCGGATCTGTCACAATATTTCAAACTCTTGCTGTGTTAATTTTCTTTAAAAGGGACCAATATTCAATGAAAAATTTCACCGTTTCAACAGCTTCCATTATTAATAATTATGACAGGTATTGAATAAGAAATGTTTAGAGTGGTATAAGTGTTAACATAATCCTCAAAGATTAGAATTTTTTTTCACTTTTTAATTTCAGGACTTAATCTCGGTTGATGATACTTTAATTCAATTAGTTTCGCTAGCATTTATCTCATTGTTTAAGAGATGTCAGAACATAATTAATATTTAATCTCTTTATCTTTTTCTTTTGGATGGAAATAATCTTTTCTGAAGAAATTCGGTAAATATATAATTTTAGGTATTATCAAGGAATTAATGAAAAATAGGTCAGTAAATTTAAAAAAATATTTTCAACTTTATTATAACAATACCTTTAATTTAATTTAATTAAGTTATACCGATATATTTTGCAAAATTAAGTAATACATTTCTTGTATGAAATATAATTAATGTCAAGTTATTAATTATAATTCTAAATTATTATAATTTATTTATTAATCTTAAATTATAATAATTTCTCTATCATATAATTCAATGATAGTTCAAATTAAAGGCTCAAAATTTCCTTTTAAATATTTTTAAAATAATTAATTTCCTTTTAGTATATGAAAAATAACAATTCACAATATTTTGAATTATAAGCTACATCAGTAAAAAATACACGGAAGGCAAATTTAAGACGAATAAAATAATCGTGAAAGACAAATAACGAACCTCTTTTCAACGAATAATTTCAAAATTTCTCGTGAGCAGATTTAATTAAAATCGAATAAAGTAGTCAATGTTTTTGTGTTATTTCTAAAACCACATGAGTTCCCAAAATTCAGAAATGCTTTTTTTATGAGAAAAAATGTTTTTATATAAACAGAGAAATATTTTACGCATTGGTGCCAAAAAATTTATTTTTTTCCAAATGACTCTAGAGTTGGGTTTAGACTTAAATTTCAAATTTGTTGTTCCAAAAAAGTAATCTATATACGGCAAATAAAAGTATTATTTACATGCTCCGAAAAAATTCCTTTTTTGGATCGGGCGTTTGGCTCCATAAAATGTTTTTCCATATTTATATACATTTTGCTTAGCTTTCAACTTTTGAGTTGCATATCACATTTGTATCCGTCTTGTTATAAAATGAATATTGTCATGTTTTATTTCCAAGGATATATTTTGTTCTAAAACAACTTTCCTTCAGTTGATCGCATTTTTGTTTTTCAATTTTTCCGAATGCATGAATTATTTGATAGTCTCAAGAAACTGCATTTAAATCTGAATTTCTTTATTTTTGCTTTCTGCTTTGAAATGGGATTTAGCTTCTCTGTATGTTTTTTTTTTGAATTGGTGGTGCTACCTTATGTAAAGTACAGGTATAAATTATTATTAGTATTCAATTTCGTGGTGCTCAGTTATTGCTTTGTTTTTAATATTAGAAATGACATAAATAACGACTAAAATCAGTTTTTATTTTGAGATCTAAAAGCCACTTATATGACATTTTTCAATTTATCAAACTATTTTTAAAGTGCGTTTTTTTATTGTTTAGATGTTAAATTGTTGGTTTGTGAAAATATAATATCCAGAATATCGATCGATATTGTTTTAATATTAACCCCTTAACCGGTTTATTTTCCTTACTATCTACTAAGATGACACCTTCTAATTGCGGAATATTTCCTTATTTTGATTCAAATGGGAATCCATGGAATATTCGGCTTATCTATGTATTCGAAATCATTTTACTATTGAATTATAATTGTTATGAAGGATTTATTTTTTGTTTACAGCTATCAAAATTCGATAAATCGATGCACGTACGACGTAAGGGGAAACCGGTTAAGGGGTTAAACTATGTTTGTAATTGTAAAAATGCTGTTTATTCAAAATAAGATGTTTTAATGTATTTTAATGCCGACATCCTAGCGCATGGGTTCGAGTCCTGGTTCGGGCATGGTTGTTCTTTATATGTGATATGTTTGAATATGTCCTCTGCAAAAAGGTTTTGTACAAGCGAATGTGATGCGTACGAATCTGTTTTGTATATGATGTCTTTATGTATTGGGCTGTCCACTTCTGTAAGCCTAGTGTGATATGCAATGGTTCTCAGGGATTTCTAAAGATTCAATAATAAAAAAAATGTATTTTACTGAATAATGTTTCGCATTAAGATTATTTTCCCACCTCATAACTATTATACTTTCATTTCTTAATCCTTTCAGTCCTAAATTTTAAAAATATGGAATAAAAAATTGTTGGAAATTAGTAATAAGGGTAACCAAGAGACTATTCACATTTAATTTCATCTCATTTACTCCACGGTTATAGGAGCCAGAAAGTTTTGGCAAATGTTACCACCAGGTTTGAAAAGAAATGAAAGTCAAGAACTTGTTATTTCTAATGGAACTTACCACCGTCAAGCTCGCTGATGAATCAGCAAATTTAAGCCGAATGAGCGTCTCTTGTTTGATGTAGCGCCAACTAGGGCCAAGAGTAGAACTTAGATACTCACTCATCAAATTCGCTTACACAGCTTCTCTTTACAGGGGGCACATTCCTACTTTTTTACGGATAGGACACAGAAGAAGAACAACCATGCCATAACCGGGGAGTCCAGGTCTCGGGGAAGATGCTTTATCCTTAAACCAGGAGACTGGCAAATTAAAAACTTAAAATACCGCAGGCCACCGGGAGGATCTAAAGGGTTAAAGAAAGACCCAGACAGTAAAAAAAATAAATTTTTAATAGAAAGTTAAGATTTTTTCTTTAAAATATGACTGGTAATGAGATATGACGTCAATCCTTTCAACAAATGTTGCCTTTTGCGTTATATATATAAGACAGCATTTGTTCTCCTATATATAAGCAGTGTATTGACAAAGCTCTCAATAATGTTTCAGCACTATGCAATACTCAAAACTTTTAATTGAATTATTTCTTTCTTTACAATAATCAGATTATGTATTACATTGAATATGTCTTCTATTGTTATGTAAAGATTTTATACTTTAGCTGCATTGCGTTTCTTTGACCTCATTATTATTCTTTTAAATTTCATACTCAAAGATCGATCGATATAATCGACATTAAGTAGAAAAAAAACTGTTTATAAATGTTAAAAATATCTTAATTCAAATGATGATGAGGTAAAATAAGTCATATATTCAAGACTTTTTCTGGTCATGATATTTATAGAATATATCCGAATTATTTTATACTAGCTTTTACCTGTGACTTTGTGAGCGTGGAAATTTTGATGTGTATTTGTGAGAACTGATGGCCTGATCACCATGTAAAGTGTTATCAAATATTATCATTATGGTGCTGTTGAATGCAGAGAATCTTTATAGAATCAAGTCAACAATCAAAACACATTGCATAGAATTTTCAACGTCAATTGGGACAACGTAAATGATAAGAGATAGAATCAAGTTTCTTGATAGAATCAAGAAACTTGTAAATCATTGAAAGATATACAGGGAAATATCAAAATTTAGCTTTATTCCAATGCCGTTAATCTGGCCAAAACGAAATCAAATTTGTATCCGTTGGAAACAAAGGCGTCAACAATCAAAACACATTGCATAGAATTTTCAACGTCAATTGGGACGACGTAAATGCGTGAATTTTCTGCGCCATTTCGGAAAATGCAATACAGATTAGAAATTTTTAATTTTATTTATTCTGTTTTATTTTAATCCAAAAGGATTTGAAAATGAATCCAAACAATCTATTAATTAATAATATTTAGATTTTAATGCATCAAACACTAAGAAAATAAACACAATCGTTTGAAATAATCGGTCGAAAACATGATAAGCCCAACCTCATTAGCGTGGAAAAAAAAAACTAAAGTCTAACCTCATTTGGCGGTGGGGAAGTGAAGATTTTTGGCAGGAAAGTTAATTTTTAATTAATAAAAAATTAACCGTTTAATTAACCGAAATAAATAATAGACTATGTCCTATTATATATTATAATATTTCCTTAAATGTTTCTGACGTGATTGACTAACAACATCCATCCAAACTTTCACATTTTATAATATGTAGTTTAGATACTGAAATCTCGATTGGATATCGGATTTTTTGACACAAGATTTATACTTAGCTATAATGGACTAAATATTTAGTTATTGATTGAATGTTAGTTATTGATAGTTTAAATTTTTTGGTTCTATTGAAAGAAAATTCAACTTATTAATATAGTATTCTAATTATATGTGATATATTTACCTTTGTTCAAAGATGAATTATACCTAGAAGTAATTCTATGAATAGGATACTTATTACTTAAAAGACGACAGTGATTGTTTAACAACATCCATCCATTCAAACTTTCACATTTTATAATAGTAGTATAGATACTGAAATCTCGATTGGATATCGGATTTTTTGTCACAAGATTTATACTTAGCTATATTGGACTAAATATTTAGCTATTGATTGAATATTAGTTATTGATAGTTTGATTTTTCAGTTCTGTTGAATGAAAATTCAACTTATTAATATATTATTCCAATTATATTTGATATATTTACCTTCTTTGTTCAAAGATGAAATATACGTAGAATTAATACTATGAATAGGATACTTATTACTTAAAAGACGACAGTGATTGACTATTAACATCCATCCATCCATCCAAACTTTCACATTTTATAATAGTAGTATAGATACTGAAATCTCGATTAGATATCGAATTTTTTTGGTCCAAGATTTATACTTAGCTATAATGGGCTAAATGTTTAGTTATTGATTGAATACTAGTTATGAATAGTTTGATTTTTCGGTTCTATTGAATGAAAATTCAACTTATTAATATATTATTCCAATTATATTTAATATATTTACCTTCTTTGAACAAAGATGAATTATAAAAGTAATACTATGAGAAGGACATTTTTAAACATTAAAAGATGATAGTGACATTATATTTTATTATTATTATTTATTATTATGACTTATTACTTCTAATTTCTTTAGCCAGCTAAGCGAAACACTAGAAACTAATATGATAAATTTGATACCAATCATGACTAGATTAATGACCTCAATGTAAGACTAATGAATACATTTTAACTTAATTCCTTGTTTAAGATATACTCGAGAACCCCGATGACAGATATTCTGTATGACAGATACTTCTGGCAATGTTGGAGCAACTTTCACATTTTTCAACCTCCCGTGGCGAAAGAGCAATTTCTCATCTTTCATAAAGAAGGCAGCTATTTTGAATGCATCCCTATCCCAATATTTCTCATTCGTTCTTTGTTAATCATTTTAAAATATTACCACGATTTTAAGAAAAATTATCCCATGGCAGAAATTTTTCTTTAATGCTAATTAGGTTGGATATCGAACATTTAATGATTGCAGAAACAAAGGATTTAAAGTGTTGTTCGGACAGAAAAATATTATTGCATTTCTAAAATAAATCTCGTTCGCGGATGTTTTGATTCGACTTATTTTTTTTCACGTTTATCACTTGTTAAAGATACATTAAAATATCATTAATCTTTAACTTCATTTTCTTTGAATAAAAATAATCTTTAGAAATTCCACAAATACATATTTCTTTTTATTATAAAGAAATTGATAAAAGGCATCTTATTAGTATTCTAAATTGTTTTCTATTCATGTTAATAATTGTCTTTAGGTTTTTGATTTGTCAATAAGTGTATTATGTCAAAAACTGTATGAAGATTTTTTTTTAATAATTTGTCTTGGAAGTTAGGTAATTAAATACTCAGACGCTTTGAACACCCTATTTTTTTCCCTACAAGCAGATGATTAATTTTATCTAATAGGTTTTACAAATAATCAGACCAATTTAGAAATATTCTTTTGTTATTTTTAAAGGAGTTTTAGGGTTTTATTTTTAAAGTAAAACATTATTTTTGAACTCCAATTTATTTTTAATGATCATTTTTAGGGTTAAAACTCTTGAAAGTCGACTAGTCTAAACATTAAAGAAGAAATTCGAATTTCTCCATTTTAAAATTATTTCTATTTATATCATTTTCATTAATTGTTTAAATTAATTAGAATTTAAGGATCCTTAACCAAAATAATAGGAAAAATAAATCGAAGATAATCAGAATATTAAACCAAAGATAAACAGAAAAATTATATTTTAAAATAAGGAAAGTGTAAATTCTACAATGTATTAAGGACGGATCAGAGAAAATAATCGATTTGATTTTTAGAGCTTAAGAAATGTAATAAGTTTTATTCTGTTATAAATAGAACTAAACAAATCTTGAAACCATCATATTTCTGACATATTTTCTTTATCTCTGGAACTGATGTCTCGGGCAAGTTTTAAATCATACATCATGATTTCAAATGAAATCTAACCTATTTTTAATTTTACTTAATCGTGAATGAATTTTCTTTAAATTAACAAAAGTAACTTTGATTTAAAAATCTACACGCTATTTAATTGCTTTTTAATTCGTCAAATTTTGGAAAAATGAGTGAAATCAATTTATAAAATCTAATTTTGTTAATTAATTTTACTTTTAGTTTTTCTCCATCGTGAATTGAGTTTCTTTAAATTAACAAATGTAATTTTTACTCCAAGCGTCTGCATGGAATTTGATTGTATAATAATGAATCAAAATTTCGAAAAACTAGCAAAATCCGTTAATAAAATGTAATTTTGTTTTATTAGAAATTTTAAAATATTTGAATATAAACATGGAAATTCATAATTTTTGGAGTAATTATAATACATATTAATATTTAATGATACATATCAATTATAAGCAAAATTTGTATAAAACAAATAGATATTAATTCTTGAGGAAAAAAATATGCATATTTTCATGCATTTTCTAAATTTATTTTATCAATCTCAGTTTCAAAGTAAGGTAAATTTTCAATTATAGTAAATGATGTTGTGGTGAATTCTATATCAGCCAGATAATACCCTTCGAGCTGAAGGGTCCCTTTTGCTTGATCGGTATGTTACTCGGCTACAGACCCAAACGTCGCACGTTCGTACCGCGACTTTCAAACACTTCATTGGTGACCTTGATAACCTTCCGCAAAGTCGTGGTGCCATCTACACACAGCAAAATCGTCAGATTCACTTGACGAAAGCTAAAAGCAAAACAAACAAAACAAAAAAATCTTCAGACCCACTTGACGAGCAAGTAGCAACTCGCCCTAACGCTTGGCGCAATATAAAATCGTTCGCTTCTTCGCCGACTCACTTGTGGGGGAGTACTGTAGCGTTAGCTTTATAAGCCAGATAACATCTACGATAATGAAGTTGACTTTTTGTTATATTGGCTATGCTTCTTGGCTACAGGCTCAAGCGTCGCAGGTTCGTACCGCGACCTTCAATCGCTACAATGTTAAAAACTGATATTTTTTTACCAACTGTTTGATAGTTTTAGAGTATTTGGATTTCCTTTGATGTGGAACAATAATTCAGAAGAATATCGAGAATTTTAAGGAAATTTTCTTAAAGTGGTAGCCTGCTCCTCTTTTGGCAGGATGACAGAGTACGGAAAAATGAGGAGAAAAGTCCGAGAGTGGCCACTTTATGACCTGTGCTGAATTGCCTTGGAGCAGATGTCAGTTCGTTGAATCGGTTCGGTTCTTGGAACGGGTTTCGATTAGGACATCAGCGATCAACAACCAATCCTGTCGGTATTGATTTGTTCAGTAATAGAGAGGTTGTCGACTGTATCAAACAGTAGAAATTATAGTAATGGTTAGGGAACAATATGAGAGCTATTTTATAACGAAGTTAGTAATTTTGAATCCTTTTCTGACGACCAGAATGACATCTGAGTTGACAAATCCCATCACTAAATTTTCGCATCACTCCAACGGGAGGACTCGTGATGTCAGACTTCAAAGCAGTTCACTTTCACATCGTCTCTCTTGGGTATTCGGATTCGCATACTCAACGGTTTTTTTTGTGTGTAATCGGATTTGCATATGCATTGGCTCTCTTTTGGTAACAGGATTCGCATACACAACGGTTCTTTTGTGTAATCGGATTTGCATATACATTGGCTTTCTTTTGGTAACAAGGTTCACATACGCAATGGTTCTTTTGTGTAATCGGATTTGCATATACATTGACTCTCTTTTGGTAACAGGGTTCGCATACAAAACGGCTTTTTTGGGTAAATAGATTTGTGATCTGGATCCTTCCTTCTCGAAGCTAAAAATATATCACTAGTCAACTGCAACCTAACCGAATATTTAAAGCGATTCATTATTAAAGTTACTTTGTAAGTTTTGACTTTTAATTAGGCAATACATGGAGTCCGACCAGCAACTCTTAAAGTACAAAGCCTCCAGATGGCTGGAATGTGTTATCCAAGGAAGTTGGACCATTTCAACTGTATAACGGAGAACATAATATAGTTGAATATTTTCTCTGCAGTCTGGCTACTTTAAAATACTGGTTAAATTAAATACGACGCTTTTTGATTTTTATAATACATCTTAACATTCAAATCTGATTTTTAAAATTTTGTTCTAGCCGTTTTATTACATTCTGATGTCCAATATCTATATAATTTCTCTCATAGATATTTAAAGAAATAGACATGAACATGAAAGTTTAAACCATTTTATTTAAAAAGCATTTCTACAAGTATACAAGCCCTCACAAGAAAAAAAATTCACATCAAAAGATATTATTACTAGAGTGCATTATGTATACAATTTCTCTCGTAAATCTTAAAAGAAATTATCAAGTATATGACAGTTCAAATCATTTTATTCAAAACGATTTTTACATAAAGTATGCAAGTTCTGATAAAATGCAAACTAATTAAAAAGTATTCTGGAGGGAAATAATTAAAATTTCTCGTAATTATTTTTAGTAATTATGATTGTCAGGCCGGGTTAGTCTCGTTGGTATGGCTTTGGATTTCCATCTCTTGGGGTGCGAGTTCGAACACCATATATAGAAAGTAGAATGCAAAAAGGCCAGGCAACTCTTTTATTTGACTTCTTAATATTGTGATTCTGTCATCTATACTGATATTATAAATGGGAAAGTTTGGATGGATAGATGATGGGGTTCAATCTCGCCAGAACGACTGAAGAAAAATGGATGAAATTTCGCACAGAGATAGATAATAGTCTACCGAAGAACATAGGCTACTATTTATTCCGGTTAATTGAGTGGTAAATTTTTTATTAATTAAAAACAAAATTTTCTACCAATAAATAAAAAAACTGAAAACATCTGCCTGAGCTTTTTGAATAGTTTGTTTTTATTTTTCTATTTCCGATATTCTTTTAATAATATCTTATTCTAAAGAAAGGTTTATTAATTTTTTTTTTGCTCACGCTGTTTTTGTGTTAATATAATTCGACATTTCCTGTTCATTTCACTTGATTTTTTTTTCTTGCTGTACATATTCCTTTTGCCTACTTTCATCTTTTTCGATTTAATTTTTTAAAGTACCCTTATAGTTTCAAGTACATAGCTTTTAAGCAGTTTTTGTCCCCCACGCTAATGATGTTAGACGTATGTTTTCGACCGGATATTTCAAACGATACTGTTTATTTTTGTAGTGTATGATAAATTTAAGATTAAACATTGTTGATTAATAGATCTTTTGATTCCTTTATCAGTGCATTTGAATAAAAATTAAATAGGCGAATTGAAATTAAAATTTTCTTATCTGCATTGCGTTAACCTGACTGATGCTTAAAATTCACGTCTTTGTGTGGCTCCAATTGACGTTCAAAATTTATCCATGCATATGGTTTTGATTAAATTTTACATAGTGAGACTGTCAGTTCTCACATATACACATCAAAATTTCCACACACACACACACACACACACACACACACACACACACACACACACACACACACACACACACACACACACACACACATATATA
>JAOUZG010030082.1:2072971-2087971 GCA_026289955.1 Argiope argentata
TAAATGTTTGAGAAAAAATGTTAAAAGATTGTCATTTTATTTTGAAATTCAAAATTTTTGCTACTAAATCGGATATAAACCTTTACGAAATTTAAATGATCGAAAATATTTATTTTTTGCATTAATTTTCAAAATGACAAATATATATTTTTTACAAAATCTTTATAGTATAATTATGCTGCTTGTTAACTAAGCTCTATAGTTAATACAAAAAATAAATATTCAAACACAAACCTAACTTCCTGTGATACCATTTATTTTGTGACGAAATCTTCATATCAAAATGCTCCAAAGAAATCGGAACCACTTGGAATAAATTTGGAATGCACATTTTGTAAATGTCAAAATAAATACAAGGCTATTTTTTATGAATTTGAGTTTCGCGATAGTCAAATTCCAATATTCTTTTTATAATAATAAGTATCATTCTTATGCATAAGAAAATGGCCTTTGGTCAGCTTCATTTTAAATATAGACAAGTAATAATGAACTTTAGCAATAATTATTGATCGTATACACAACCAGTTAAATTTATATGTATAACGATTTTTTTACTTTGAAAAATCGTCTGTTGCTTATTGTTCATTCATCAAAATAAAAACTGTTTGACTTTTCAATAATAAAAGAATGGCTGGTAAAGCTTCTATTGATTATTTTTTGGTGCTTTGATTCCTTTTTAAGATATTGGTTGCGTGCAAAAAGTTGATGGCACTTATAAAAATGCGAAACGGAAGTCAGTATTTTAATCAAATGCTCGATCAAAATGTGACATCAATGAGGCATTTTTTATTAGATGTTAAGATTGAAAAGGAAGACGCTTGACTCCGGTATTTCCTGTTAAAGAAATATTCAAGCATTTGATTGATATATGCGTTTAAGGGTAATATTTTTTATGATATTTATAATGGTATTTTTTTAGAATTTAATAAAACTTTTTAAAAAATATTATAAATTAATGCATTAAAATTTTCACTATTTCCGTCTCACTTGGAAGAAATAAATGCTTATGGTAGAAAACATTTTATCGTCTGCATTTTGTATTTATAACATCAAACGATTTTTTTATATATGCCTTTATAGAATTTTTTTATTAAAGTCTTATTCCTGCATTTATTGGCTTAAATGAATTAAAAAAGATAATTTGTTTATATAATTTATTATTATTATATTCAAATTTATTTTGAATTTAATTAAGGTTTAAGTAGTTAAGATTTAAGTAGTTAATTAAATATATAAAAATGTAAAGAAGGGAGATAATTTTATAAATGTACATTTCTTTCCTGTCTCATTTTGTATTTTTCATCAAATATATTAGACTATTTTTCTGTTCTAACTAATATTATTATATCAAACAAAATTCAAGTCTGACAAATTTAAAATTAATTTTTTTCATTGAATTTTAGTGGAATGCAATGTATTACTTCTGCATCTCTACAATTACATTGTTAGCATTGAAATATTCGCACTTCAACCAACTTATTCTGAAATACCGGGTGGCCAGAAATAAAACACCCCTACTCTGACCTCCCTGGATATCGAACTACTCAGTGTAAAGGCTTGAAAATTTGTGGACATACTATTCAAAAAATGGGGAAACGGATTTCACGAAAAAAAAATTTAGTTCCAGAAATCACCGATAGGTGGCGCTGTACCACTGGACGTATGCTGAAAAGACACAAAAACACGTTTTAAACACATTTTATTTGAAAGTACCAAGCATACATGAAACAAGGACGCTATCGATGCAGGGAATGCTGCTCAATATGGTTCCCTTCCTGAAGATGTAAAATGTGAAGTCTGTGGACAGCTTGTTCAACTGCGGATCGTAACTGGTCATCTGAGATGCTTCTCACATGCAGACTGATACTCTCTTTCAAATCTGCCAAGGTTATCAGACGTTCTCGATAAACAAGGTTTTTTAAGTGTCCCCAAAGCCAAAAATCACACGGATTAAGATCCGGTGAACGAGATGGCCAAGTTGTCGGAAACGCGCGACTGATTATTCTGTCAGTGGTGAAATGTTGGCGAAGAAACTGTTGCACAGGGAGTCCAATGTGTGGAGGTGCTCCATCTTGCATAAAAGTAATGGTGTCAAGGCATTGGCGCTGCTGCAAATGGGGTACAACAAATGTTTCGAGCATCCTTTTGTACCTGTTGGCCGTCACGGTACATGTCTCAAGGCCATTGGAAGTAACCTCTTCGAAAAAGAACGGTCCAAGGATGAATGTGGCTGTGAATCCACACCAGACTGTAACTTTCGGTGAGTGGAGTGGAATCTCTTGGAAGGTACGGGGGTTTGTCGTGTCCCATATGCGACAGTTATGGGTGTTCACTGTTCCACTGAGGTGGAAATGGGCCTCATCGCTCCACAGAATCTGCCACGGCCACGATGCATCCACTTCAACTCTAGCAAGAAATGTCAATGCAAAGGTCAGTCGCATCTCCCTGTCTGTGGCCAGCAATTGTTGATTAGGGCGGATTTTGTACGGGAAACAATGCACCATTTTTCTGAGTACGTTCCACACTGTGCTATAGGGAACACCCAAGTGTCGTGACACTGCACGTGCACTACTGCAGCCTAAAACATTATCCATTGACTGTTCAACAATACCGGTGGCAACATCTTCAACGACATCTGAACGAACCGGTTTGCGTCCTCGACCAGGCTGAACTCCAAGATGTCCAGTTTCCTCGAATCGAGCGATCATTCTCCTGAGAGCTTGTGGAAGCAATGGTCCCTTACGCAAATCCTTAAGTCGGCGAAACTCTCGAAGTGCTGCTGGAGCATTTCCTTTATTCTCGTAAAACAACTTCACAAGCAAAGCGCGTTCTGGCAGCGTGACAGCCATCACTAATAAGAATGACATTCCCCACCTTTTAACTTCTTTCCCAGAACATGGCTTCTAACCATGCTTTATGCAAATTTTTCGGGTTACAGTATGAAATTGCAGTTACAACGGGAGTTCTAGCTTCTTTACTATTTTTATTTTCCATAAGGGGCAGAAAAATTAAAAAGGAAGCATGGAAGCATTCCATTCCGCATAAACATTTTAATTTTTATTATTATTTGTGTCTTTTGATCATAGTTCCAGATGTGCAGCGCCACCTATCGGTGATTTCAGGAACTAATTTTTTTTCGTGAAATCCGTTTCCCCATATTTTGAATAGTATGTGTACAAAATTTTGAGCCTTTACACTGAGTAGTTCGATATCCATGGAGGTCAGAGTAGGGGTGTTTTATTTCTGGCCACCTTGTATATAACACGAAGTATAAATTGTTTTTACATATTTCATTCTTGTATATGGATAACATTATTTTTATTGAATTTAAAAACTTCTGTTCAGCGGGTGTCAGTTATTAATTCTTGCAAAGTAAAATTTATGCAAAGAAACCGACACAAAGATGATGAATACACAGACGATAAATATGCCCTGCCGAGGCGAACAAAGGACAGCACACAGCAGCGCAGTACATCAGACAGTAGCCCACAAGTAGTGATCGACACAGCACTCAAAGTAGCCAGACAAAATCCAACAGGTGAGGGGATTCTGTGAGCTTCGCTTTTCGGTCACTCCAAACGACTGAAGTTATCACTATCATTTTGCTTTAGCTGCCGACTCACTACCGCACAACTGGCTACTCCACATACTATACATCGCTTCTTCCACAGTAGACAACAGGACTTAGCACACAGCAATTCCGCACATTCCTTCAGCACACAACGTTGGAACTGTGCTATTCTCGCGAAGACTCGTTACTTGTCTTCAACTCCGCTTCTGGCTCAGTTCAATTCACACGCACCATTCAATTCAAATCAGCTAGTGGTTGGGTTCGTGGGGCACCTAGCCCCGAAAAGGGCTTATCCCCTGTACAGACGGAAGTGGAGCGACTTTGCTTTCACTTATCTGCCATGATCATGTTCGAAGTGAGCTGATGAATTGCTAGATCCCCTTAAGTAGCTTTAGCTGGAAGTAGTTGTGGGTGAGTTGGCTCGAGTCAGGACACGTTGTGATTGGCTGATGTTGGTTTAGGGGTGTGGAGTTATGCATCCTTAAGGATAGATGGAGTTTACATTGAAAATTGATGGAATTTCTCGTAAGATTAGACAAAATAACTTAAATATTAAATTTAGAGCAGTATATTTCTGGGGAACCTGATTTTAAGGTTGGAAGGGTACCTAGGGATGCTTTTTATTGCCGTATTATCGACTTTATCCATGTCTTTGAAGAATTTACAGGCTGTTTTTCAATAAACTTTTTAATGGCGAGTAATTAAGAGCTAGATACATGTTATTACAGAGCATGTACCAATTAATCCTGCAGATGTTTCTGATTAATCTAGTTTGTAGTCTTTCTATTAACATTAAGTTGATCTTAGGAGCATAACCTCACACATCAGTAATTACTGGTCGCAGATAAGTGGTGTAAATAAGCATATTTTTGCCTGGTCATTTTGGAGTCTCGAGAGCTTAAGGGAAAAAAACTTACGTGTTAGACCATTTAATTCAAATCAGCTTGAGTCTGTCCACCTTTTGCAGCTCCCGGAAGGTGGAGTGAAACCTTCTGGACCAATCAGGGCGCTTCTCGGTTTCTATTGGACGGATCTTGAAAATTCTTGAAGTTTCCAGCATTATCCATTTTGTCACCAAAGTCGGTGATAAATCTTTAGAACGATTGCTCAACACGCAATAGGGTTGATCGTAAAACTGTCTTTCTTAAGATGACACAGTCCATGCTGGGACGTAAAATTAGAAGGTTATAAATGTATGAAAACACATCATTGAAGAATCATTTTTTGATCCTAAGTAAATTTTATAAATATCTTAATAAATATGAGGATTTTATTAAACATATTTAAAACAACTATTTCAAAATTGCCTGTATTTTAAAAATGTAAGAGAAGTATTACCAAATGCCAAACTATAAATATATGCAATGCATTTAAAAATTCATTCTTCTGTGGGAAAATAGTCTTGTTAATCAAAAAATACTGGAAGTAAATCAATGCGGTTAAAAAGGGAAACATTTTATGTTTGCATACTCGAATTTTCATTCAATTATCTTCAAAAAAATTAGAGAAAAAGAAGAGAGAAAAGTCATTATTTATCTTAATTAATTTATGTCATTAACCAATTTAAACCGATTTGAAATAATCACGAGATTTCTCTATCGGTCTCTATCCCCCTCTCTTTAATATATAGTTTTTTTTCACTTTCAGTTTTTCTATCTGGCAAACAAAGTTTTGGAACTCAACCAATTTTGAGATGAATTAACAGCTATGGTGTCATAGTTCTTCGTCAACCTTTTAAAAACGCATCTGATGCCAAAGAAGCATAAGTGATAGTAAAGCAGTATTGTTAAAAGCATGGTATCCTTTTAAAAATGCATCCGCTTTCAAAGAAGCATACGTGATAATAGTGCAATATTTGTAAAAGCAGGTAAAAATATATTTTGCCCTTAAAGTTTGGAAACACCAAAACCTCTTAACCAAAACAACATTATGTTCTCACATGATAATCAATATTTTTTATAATTTTGAAAATAAACACATGAGTAATGCATTGTATGCAAATGAATAAATTATATTCGAAAGTTTAAAGTTGGAAAATAAACCTTAAAATTAAATTTATTTTTTGGAGGTGGGGTAGTTGAAACATAAACATTAAAGTGTCGTTTGAAGTGCATATTATGTATTTTTTCGACATACTTTTGCCAACCAAATTATTAATTAAACTAAAATTAGAATAAGTATACATGAGTTTTTAAAAAGAAAAATATGCATTCAAAAGCGCATAAATGTCATAAAACACATAAAACTTTAAAGTTCAGTTTAATTATGATGGAGCTCAATAGTAGCAGGTGGTCTTCTTCTCACGCACGTTGTTGTTCAAGTCTTAAAATCCTACCGTAGCACCAAGTTGATTCCTTCAGCAACAAAACGAATTAATGAGGGTGGATGCCATCATAAATAAAGGTGGACGAGGATTTTGTGTGATGTGTATAAATAACTCGGTTTGTTTGCTTCTTAGTTGCCTCATGACAAAATCCTGGAAAATTAAAGAAAAAATATTGCACGCTTCACCCATTTTTCGTGAAAACTTTACCCTCTAATTTCTTCTTACGCTATGATTTTTTTCCATTATCACGTAAGTGAATTTTATGAAAACTTACGACTGAACGAGTGAGCGTATTTGTATATAAATCTTAGTCGATATTTAGGTAAAAGGTGTTTTAGCAAGTTTTACTTATAGTTGAAACTTATAGTATATTGTATCGTACACTTCTGATTATGGGATGAGATTTAAATTATCCTTTTAATGTTTTAGAAATAACCATCTTATTACTTTCTTTATAAGGTGTTTTAGAAATATTCACCTTATTAAGTTCTTAATAAGATATTTTAGAAATATATCAGCTTATAACCTTTTTATTAAGGTGTTTTAGAAATATAAAAGGTGTTTTATTAATAACCACTTTATCCTTTTAATAAGGTGCGTCAGAAATAGAAAAGGTGTTTTCTTAATAGTGATTTAATTATCTTCTTAACAAGGCATTTTAGAAAAAGAAAAGATGTTTCATTAACAACCACTTTATTATCTTCTTAACAATGTGCTTTAGAAATAGAAAAATTGTTTACTTAATAATTTTATTATTATTTTAATAAAGCATTTTAGAAATATAAAAGGTGTTTCTTTAACAACCACTTTATTACCCTTTTAATAAGTTTTTTTAGATTTAGAAAAGATCTGAAAATTTTAAGGTGTTTTATTCTATTATTCTTTTATAGATAATTTATTGTTCGGTCATTAACATAATAGTTCTTAATTTTGTGACTACAGATAAAGGAAATTTCAAAGCGCTTAAAAACAGACAAAGGACATATTGCGACTATTGATAAAGGACATGTAAAATGTTTTAGAAATCCACTAAGAATTTTTTAGAATTATCCATTTGTTTTAAAATTACTTATTTTTAGATGTTAATTTTTCGACTACAGGAAGACAAAATTTCAAACATAAACATATTATAGCGTTTCAGATCAGTACTGTTATCAATTTACAGATACCAATTTTTCGAATACAGAAGATGAAATTTCAAATAGTGGATAATAAAACATTTTATAAAAATGTTATCTTTTTACAGGTGCTAATTTTTCGACTGCAGGAAGATAAAATTTCGAATATGTACAAATTAAAACGTTTTTGAAAGTACTATTATTTATTTAAAAATGCTTTTAATGATCGCTTTTTATGCCGTGGCTCTTAGCCTTTCAATGATAAGAAGATAAGATTTCACATACCCACATAAGACATTTTGTAACAAGGATCAGAAAATAATTGTTATCCTTTTATAGAGGCTCTTTAAGTTTCTAATAAAATGGTAAAGTGGATCTTAACTTTTCAATTAAGGAATTTTACTTAACATAATAGGATTAAAAATGGAAGAGTACTATTATCCCTTTAGAGATGCTTTTATTGATCATTTAGTTTTTAAGATAGTGGCTCTTAACATTTTGATTAGAGGAGGACCAGATTTAAAATATCCGCATTTTAAGACATTTTAGAAAAAAAATGAAGGGTACAGATATATCTTTATAAATGCTTTTATTATCATGTCAGAACATGATATTGTTTTAGGAATCAGGTTTTGTGGCGTCAACAAAAATCTGTAGGCGAAAAGATGACATTTTATTATCTGCTCGAGGACCTCAAAAAAAAAAATCAGGTTTTAATTACGTGTTGCCATTACATTTACAGAAGTTCTGACTAAAAAAAGTGACTAGTGGAAATAAAAGCTAGAAAAATGTCATTTTGAGCACGTGATTATACGAAATGAAATAAACAGGAAACGTGATATTTTTTTAACAATCAATGCGAGACAAAGTATTTTTTGGATCGTTTGCAATACTAAAATGACTCATTCGATGAAACTATTAAAATGAATAAAAATAGAATTTAACTCGCACGAGCACGTGGTGCTTGGTCGTTCAAGAAAGGATGTTCTGACGTGATACATTGAAATATGCATAGCAGATTCCATTTTAATTTTTTTTCATTTAAATTCTTTGAAGTATTAAAGTTTTCTGCTTTAGGAACGGAGTTTAATATTGATTTTTCCTTCATTATAAAATTCAATAAATTAGAAATGCTAAATTACTGAATTTCCAAGATAAAAATATTACAATATTTGATGCTTTTAGTCTTTAATTTCCGACTACTGTTTGCCAACGGTTTGTTCAACCTTCCACGTCTTTGCGCATGCGTTAAGATGAGCTTAATTTCACCGGATAGGGGTGTAAGGAAAGATAGAAGGAGGATATGTTTACATTTGACAATTAAGTTAATTCCGGAAATGCATATATCTTTTCACCTTTCATATCTTTTCATATGCGCATATCTTTTCCCTTAGTGAAATATAATCTCGAAAAGTGATCGCCTCGGCATACTGAAACGAAGAGCAAATTTTAAATTTTGATTTCCTGCATTTAATGCTTTCTAGTGAGAAATTTCCACACAAAGAAACTGAACACAAAATTTTATCATATTTATGGTATTGGTTTAGGAAATACATAACGAAGTAGAAAGTGATAGGAGTTTGATATTTTGTATGATTTTCTCTCCGGCAAGTCCCATCACTGTGATTTCTTTCTGTTATTAAAAAGTTCAGTTTATGAAATATAAATGTATGAAAGAAAATATTTGAATTATTATTAAAAAAAACTTGTTATGCAAAGAATGTGCTGGTTTTTTTTTGCTTTTTTATATACACATATTTTTATATTAATAAAAAAAAACCTTAGAAATTATTTTCATCTTCTTTACATACTAATGTTCTTAAGTTAGTTTCTTTTTCCTGTTTAGCTGAAACATTTACTCGCATAGGTGTTAGTTAATGGATTAATTTAAATTTCATTTAATTTGAAAGGAATCATCTGTAAAGAAATCTGAGAAAAAAATTGCAATATCTTTTCACAGTTTTATGCATATTTTTGTTATTTTCAATTTTTAAAATATGCAATTTGTTTTATCTATTACTATTTATTAAATTGTCCATTCTTGTTTTTTTATTTTCTTATTAATTATAAATTTGGCTTTTAAACACAGAGTACTAAAAAGAAAGAAAGGATGTACAAGTGATTAGAGATTCTATAAATCATAAATCAAAAGATATTTCCATCTCGTGTAAAAAATAAATTTCATTTGTTAGAAAAATTTTATTATTATTTGCCATTGTCATTCTTTGCTTTCTTTTTTTGGCAGCCTAGGTTTTTCTGCAGAATTTATTTTTGTATATTTAATGTTTGTTATTTAATTCAATGGGGAGTGATTCATTTGATTCTGTGTTCGTTAATATACTAATACAAATATTTTACAAAAAAATAACCAGTTTTTCCATAAATAAAATTGACAATTAAATTTTTAACAAATTATGGACAAAATAAAACAAAACTTACTGCTGTCTTGGTAAACAAAAATAAGATAAAATAAAAGTAAATCTCTAAAAGATTCTTAATAACATTTTTACTCACTCTGAAACATTGCATTCCTATATTATCATTTGAATAAAAACTAATATCAGTAACATACGTTAATATTGTTAGATAAAAAAAACCTGTTCAAATATGTGTTTAAAATAAAAGAAGTGCATTTAACGAATCATTTTAGAGATGTATTGTAATTATATCATTATAGATGTGAAAAGAAGTGTTCGAATCAATTAGAAAATACATTTTTAAAAAAATACTTAGCAGTTTTATTTTTTAACTTTAACATTTAAAAAAATATTAGTCAGAATTTGCCTTTATATTTCCAGTCATTTCCATGATGAATACAAAACAAGCTTTTTTATCTTTTATAAAATAAATTATAGTTCCGATTTTGCTTGATTTTAAGAATTTAATGCTAGCATTTTTGTATTCATTTTTGAATTATTCCAAGTATTTTTTTACTCGCATGATAAATTGCAATCGATAATAAAAATCGAAAAGTTCATTCATGTTTGATGAATTATCAATTTTATTTCCCAATGTTTTAACTGGAACCGAAGAAAAAAAAAGTCAGATTTTTCACATTTATCATTATTTTCATTATGATGATCTGGCTTTTAGAATATCATGGCCATCCAATAAATATATACCCAAATCCACTCGAAAAACAACTTTAAATTTATTTATTTTTCTATTTTTTTTATCTAACCATTTTTTATTTCGTTCTAGAAAACAAGACTAAACAAGTATTTCTTTCATGTGCTTTTTTTAGAATGTGAATAGTATGAGGGGTCAATTTCTTTTTATGTTATGCAATTAAGTAACAGAACAAATATTGTAAAGATTAGGAATTTTATTATTTTCTTTCTCACATATATTCTATTTTTTGTAAAAAAAAAGAAAAAAATATTTTTACACTTTTAACCCTAAAAAAAGATAAAATATATTTATTTTTAACCTTCTTTATTCCTAAATGCTGTAATTTTGGAAGCAATTTCGTAAAATGATCTAGTTTGTTTGCTTTTAAAGGGAAAAATATATGGATTACATTAATAGACGGATTTTCTTACTCAAAGATAGAATGAAATGCTTTTCACATTTGGAGCCAAAGAATTAAAAATATTATGTTAGAAACTAATATAAATATAAAACAGATGCCATTTTTAGACTTGATTATTTGTTAAGCGTTAAGTTGAAAATCTTTTTTCAATATGTGAAATCTTGTAATCGATAACTTTTTTAATTATTTACCAATTCAGGTTTTGAAATTTTAAACGCGGGCATGTCAGTATCAATTCCCTATTTGTCATGCTTGTTGATATTAATCGTTTCAATCGATTAATTTATTTAAGTTTTGGTTGTTTATAAATGGGTTCACCTATATTTGAGGAAGAGAATTTTGTACTTAAATATTAGACCATCAATCTTTATCGCCAAATTTGAAGGTGTCGCCAATAAACTGATAAATCGCCAATAATGGCAATAAACCGCCATTATTTTAAAAAAAAATGTTCACACCTTAACTCTCCTCCGCCATTTTGCTGGCTTCGTTGGCATCTATGGTTTATCGCCAAATTTGAATTTGTCGCCAATGAGTTACTAAACCGTTGGCGTCGACGGTTTAATACGTAAGTACCGAGGATTATTTACTAGGATCCAGATGCTAGGATTTTTATAAAAATGAAAGTATAAATCAAAAATTTAGAGGAAAATATATTTAAAATTAAAAAAAACTTAATAAAACGAAATAAATATTTATTAATTATTAAAAAGGAATTAAACTGATTTTATAGCATTAATTATTAATTAAAAACATATTTTTTAGACGATTTATATTTAAAATATGCTTATACAATGGCATCTAGAAATAACTTATTTAAAATTTGTTTTGAGAGACAATTCAGTGATAATAAAACGATATAATCTAAAGAAATAAATCCTAATCTCTTTTTACAATTTATATTTGATAAAGGAGCATAAAATATTCATTAAGAAATCGGGGGTTATATTTTCTGTATTGCAAATTACTAAATATGTATCTTTGAAATACATTTTATCAATTTTGTTACCAATATATTCAGAACGACTATCTTTTTCTGCTTAAATAAAAGACAAGAAATATTTTAATATTATATTAGTAACATGATTCTTTTAAAATTTTAATAAAATAACTCACATATTAAAACATTAATGTTTTTTTCTTCTATAATATAGTGCACTGAATTTAATATCTTATTTCTTTGATATATCTCATGAGATGTATCAAAGGAGTATATTTTTATAAGATATAAACATCAACGTAAATTTATTTCTAATCGTAAGATATATATCTGCTATTTTTTATATGACTCTTCTTATTCAGGTTTATTTATTACAATGTTTTTTCTTTTATAATATAGTACACTGAATTTAATATCCTACTTCGTTCATATATTCTATGAGATATAACAATGGAGTACATTCGTATGAAATATATACGTATATTAATATAAATTTATTTCATATCGGAAGATATATATCTACTGATCCCTTTCTATTTCAGTTTTAAAAAGCATCGTATTATAAATAAATAGCTTTTACAACGCTAAACATTTGTCTTCGAAATAATAATTTAAATTAAATTATATTATACTTCAAATTTCTAAGAAAAGCTAAACTCAAGCAGATTTATTTCTTAAATTAGCATGAGGGTATAGCTCAATTCATCTTTTGCAATCCTCAAAAACTAAATGGATTAAATTGACTTTAATGATACCCTTGTAGGTACAATCTGAAAACTCATTTTTCATAACCTAAGTTGTAAAGATTGAAATATACCCCTTTTTGATTATATTTTCACTGTGTCTACCATCATTTATTACATTTTGCTATAAAAAATATTAATCCAATATTTGTGTGGCATTAAAAATCGTTCTTTTTTTATTCCACGTCGTAAAAAAAAATTCACCGTATCCTTTTTTTGATTAAATTGGAAGTGAAGTATTAAAGTCTCTGGAGGTCAACTCAATGTAACTGAGTTACAACGAAAAAAAATTGCAGATCGTTTTTATTAAAAGCTTCCTTACAGTTTTTTTTCCTCACTCAACTAAAAAAGTATGTTTAGGGTGTTAACTGAACCATTTCTTAGAAAATTCGATGTTGAAACTTTAAGCCTCTTTTAATGAAACTCGCTTACATCATTAAAAAAAGAACGAAATTATTTATTATTTGATAAAAATTGGTCGTGGTTTTCGAAATATTGAGAGGCAGTTTTTTACGAATATTACGAACTGATCAATATTAAATAAAGCCTATAATTCGCCAAAAGTTTTATATGAAATTTAATAATCCAGTGCTGAAAATTAAATATTCTTTTAATGAAACATGCTTATATCATACAAAAAATAATGAAATTATTTATTGTTTGATAAAAAAAAGTTTTGGTGTACGTGATATTGATTGGCAATTTTTTAAGAATATTTTACGAACTTATCAAGATTAAATAAAAATATATACTTCTAGAAAAGTTTTATGTGAAACTTAATAAATCCGTTTTTAAATTTTGAACTGTGTTTAAGAAACACGCTTACATCATTAAAAAAAGAACGAAATTATTTATTATTTATTAAAAATTGGTTGTGGTTTTCGAAATATTGAGAGGCAGTTTTTACGAATACTTTACGAAATGATCAATATTAAATAAAACCTATAATTCGTCGAAAGTTTTGTATGAAATGTAATAATCCATTGTTGGAACTTTAATATCCTTTTAATGAAACATGCTTATATCATACAAAAAATAATGAAATTATTTATTATTTGATAAAAATGTTTTAATGTACGTAATATTAATTGGTAATTTTTTAAGAATATTTTACGGACTGATCAATATTAAATAAAACATATACTTCTCCAAAAATTTTATGTGAAACTTAATAGATCCGTGTTTAGATTTTCAGCTGTTTTTAAGAAATGTGCTTTTATCATACAAAAAAGAAATACAGAAATTATTTATTATATGATAACAATTGGTTGTGGTTTTCGAAATATTGAGAGGCATTTTTTTTTGCGAATACTTAACGAATTGATCAATATTAAATAAAACAAGTAATTAACTGAAATATTTACTAGAGATTTAATAACATAGTTGTTTATTTCATAAAACCATTTTCCTTTTTAATTATGTTTAAAAATTTAAATCATAATCATGATTTTTATGACAATAAAAAACGGCTATAATCATTTGAAAAAGAGAAAATGAAAGTAAAATTAACGAATTTCTTAGATTTAGATAAATATTTTATCAATTATCCTGATGAAATTAAAAATTATTTATTTTAAATTTTTTTTGTATTAAAAGTGTTATTTGAATTACAGCCATTTGCCTGTAAACAAATTTACTTAGAGACAACTATACTAATAACGTTCTCAATTTCAATTTCATTCAAATACATTTCAATGTATTTTTCAACAAACCTTTTATTTCCGGTTGAATCAATGATGAGATTTCAAGATTAACATTTCAATTTTTTTTCTCGAAATTTTTAAACAATTTCGCAGGAAAGCAAATGTTTCTTAAAGAAAACCAGGCTAATTTTTTATATCATCACTGTACTTCAGAATACCTTCTGTAATACCACTTTAAATCAAAATACCTTAAGAAATGGCATGCTCCTGTGGCGATAGCTTCATAAGCCAGATAACATCTACGATATCGAAGTCGACTTTTGTATCATGGTCATGTTACTCGGCTACTGGCCCTAGCGTCGCAGGTTCGTATCACGACCTTCAAACGGTACATTGGTGATCCGGTTGATTGATCGATACAATGATAACCCACTAAAAATACAAATATTCTAGTGATGAATTTAGAAAAAAAAAGACTACATTCACACCAAATATCCATCTTTCGTAATTACCGTTCGCTATTATCATGTAAGTCATTCGTGACATTGACGTAATTACACAAGGTTATTCAATAGAAGGGGAATAAAATATATTGGAGAGTATGCTGGAAAGATTCGGAAAGACCATTCACTCTGGCTTAATTAACTTCCTTCAGTGATTAAAATTTGACTTATCATATTAATAGTATTTGATTAATATCAGCCAATTTCGGCGAAATCCATTTTGTCATATTCTAATGTAGAAAAATATATATTCTAATTATATATATTCTAATATTGAAGTACTGTATTTAAAAAATATTTGCAATGTTGTATAATAATGTTAATAGTTGAATAATATAATACCGCATAATATTAAATAGTATTTTGTATCCTATGGAAATCAAATGAAATTGCTATTTAAGCTTAGTTTTTCGGGCAATATGCATTAAATACTTTGATTAATAATTTAGGTACCCAAAACGGCGTAATCGAAAAAAAATCAATCTAAATATCAAGGTTAAGGATTGTGTCATTATTTTATTTCTCAATTATTCGAAAAATAGAAGAAAAATGATAAATTTGTGACCCTTTATGACGTAAGTAAGGTGTCATAAACTGTCAATAGAAATGAAACTTGCGAAAACT
>JAOUZG010030082.1:2093005-2107048 GCA_026289955.1 Argiope argentata
GCAAGGGATATTCAGTTACAACATTTTCAAGCCATGAGATCATATCAATGATCATATCATATAGATTCGGAAAGTTGTAATCCAGTTCTCTATACTATTTGGTTCAACTACAGATGTCTGCTTTATAAATGTTTTGGGACAGTTATTGGAAACATGTTTTAGTAAGGGATGTTCAGTTACGTCATTTTCAAGCCATGATATCATATCAATGTAATTGTTAACAACGAATTCTATTTTTGGAACTTTAAACTTCCTGATTCTGCCTTTAATTTCTGTTCTTGCTTTAAAAACACGTTGTAAAACAAGTTCCCTTTGAGTTTTACGACCGCCGCCACTTAGCATGGACAAAAGAATAGTTTCTAAAGTAACAAAGTAACCATTTCTTTGAAAAATCTGATCTTCAGCATTCTTGAGATCGCCAGAAAGATAGGATGAATTTGAGATAAGGCTAAAAAGATATTCGGGCCGTAAGTGCAAGAAAGGTAACTTAACATTAATTTAATATTAAACCACACATATGCATAGTTTTATCTCTTTCTTTTCTATTTGATGAATCTGGTTAATTTGCCTCTTTTTGTAAAGAACACTGTTTTTCTTAAGCGTTGTCATTGTCGCCAGTAATCGTTACTGATACACTAGTATTTATCGTCCGTTCTTGATTAAACTTAACTGTAGTTCTTTGCTCTTTCTTGCTTCTATTCTTTCTTCCTCAAAGCGCATGTGTTGTAGTTATATTAATATTACCTATGACCCTTTTCCTGTTAGAGCGTTGACCATTTAGAAACAATATTACCCAACGTAAGGCACACGCCCTACAGGGAGGGGGGGGCGTCTCGGAGGGGAGCAATTTGAAAATGGACTTGATACATCTTTAACCCTTTTACTCCGGGCCATTTAAATGGAATGCTAGAAATCGGTGCCAAATTTTTCAAAAAAGCAAATTTTTAAATAATATTTAATTATTTTAAATAATAATTAGTAAATATAATCAAATTAATATTAAAAAATCAGTGTTAAAATTAGTTGGAATTTGAATTTCAGTTTTTCATTATATGTTTTGAAATTTCACTTAATGTGTTTTGTTAAAGATTTCATAGATATTTATTCCTAGAATCCATCATTTTTGTTTCTTAAGTGAACAAATCAATTTGTGTATGTTACAATAAAATATGTATGTATGTTACATAGCGTGTACATACATAGAGTGTTACATAGTATGTAATTACATAGTTAAATATTATGTATATTACATAGCGAGGGGGGACGTGAAAACTGTAGAAAGGTTAAAGTGGGGCATGTCACAAAAAAGGTTTGGAAACACTGATTTAAAACCTTTTATTCCGTAACTGGCACGTCCCCCCCCTTTTATACAAGTCAGCATTATCAAATAAACGTTTGGCTTCTTCTCTAAATTCTGTGAAATTGGAATCAAACTTATATAAATATTTTCAGCTTTTAGACTTTTACAAATTCCTGTATTTAGCATGATAAACTTTTATCATTTGTGAAATTCTTTTTCTAGAATCAGTTGGAATAGAAGTTCTGGGCCATATTTGTTCTATTATGATACTAAAGCGTCACACTTTTCACTTACAGAAGGATTCTTCTTTGGAGCAGTTTTTGGGTTATGGTTCGTATGTAGTTGAGGTTATTATTCGTATGTAGTGAGTTCAACTTCAATAAATTCACTAAATCTCCAAAAAAAAATTGATCATTCCGATATTTGATTCATTTTCGCTAATTTAGAAGGAACAATTTTCACTCACAGTAAAGCATACAAGCGCGCAAACTAACAACTCAGTAATGTTAATCAGATACACAATAGATGGATCAGAGACACCAACTCAACTGAACTCGGCAAATGTACTGATTTGAAACCATCTCTGCACTTGTCACCGGGCAAAGAAAAATCTCCACCCAACCTCAATACCAGCTGCTCCGGGAACGACTCAGTGCCATGCCAGTGCAACTGTAAAACTACTTATATATTTTTATTCTTATGATAACACCCATTTAAAACTTATAAATTCAATATCGAGACATGCAAAAGTCCTTAAAAAATTGCAAAAAGTGCGTTTTTATGAAACTTACACCTTGCGACACCTCAAGATGTACTCTAATATTTTTTATAAATTTTGTTTATTTTATCTATATTAGAAGAATGTTTCCCTGCACTATTAAATATTAAAAAACAAAAATTGATTTTGATGCTATAACCTAGTGACCAGTCCTCAACTTAGTTAAAATAGTGTCCTGTTTTTGTTGGATAACATAGGTCATAAATCAATTGTAGGCTTCCCTATTATCACAAATTGCCATACAACATTATGGCTTATATTGTCGGTATTCGGAGCATTGAACAACCTCATGAGAATATCGTATGGTATAGAAAGAATATCGTATTCGAAGATTCCCCGAGTGTATGGTGGCCGACGCTTGTAAAATCTGCCGTGGTCGCAAAGTCCTCCATGAGGAGAGAAATACCCTTGAGGGTATTGGGTCAGAAGTGATCGTTCTCTGTTCAGGTCTAAATTACGATCTGTGGATGAATGAATGAAAATACATGCATGAAGTCCACCCCATAAAAATGGTTGTGACAGGTGTGTAGCTAAGTCGTACTCTTGGCCCTAGATGGCACTACTTGTAAAACAAGAAATGCATATCTCCGACTTAAACTCTTCTGATGTATCAGCGGGGCTTTTCCATGACAAGTGCCATAAGTAACAACAACAACAATAACAAGTTATGAAAGATTCCACGAAGATGATTTAGGGAAGAGTTTGGCATGAATCTCATCTCAAAAGAATCAATTGCTCAATAATATTGAAACTAAGGGATTGGAATGGCCTGCAGATATTATGAGTTTATCCTATTTAAATACTGATATGACAGTTTTAGTTATGGGATCGGACAGTTATTTTCCAGAAAGATTGCATCATCATCTGGATTCAAAATTTGTCATACTCTTGGCCCTTATTGGTGCTACTGAAAAACGAGAGAAGTTCCATCGTTTTAAATCACTGAAGTTTAAATCGGTTAAATCAATATCTGTAAAGTATATTTTTATAATAGCCAATTTATTTAAGTTATAACATATTAATAAAAATTAATTCCATATTTTTAGTTAAAAAATTAGTGAAGAATCTATTTTATTGTATAAAATTTTAATTGTAAGTATTTTTAGTATCAACGTAATAAATCAAAAAAGATATTCCTTTTATCGTTTTTTTGTTCGTCATTTCTTCTTTTTTTAAAAATTTATTTGCAGTGTTGAGTTTAAATAAAACTGGCATTTATGCATTTCTTAATTTATCAATAATTTTTAAAGAAACTGACTTGAAACTCTTATTTCCACTTAAGTACCTTTGAGATTGAAATGTTCAGTATTAAATTAACTTCCTGCCTGTCCAGTTATCTGAGTTTCTATCCATTAAGTTTAATTGATCAATCCTAGGATCGTGGCATTAGGAGTCTTTGGTGATAATTTATTTTGACTTTGAAAAACTAACCTCATCAATCTTTCGAATCAGAGTGCAAGAATTGAATAAGTTTATTGCATTTTTGCTTCATTCTGTTTTAGAAACAAGAAGATAATGGAAATAAGTCGTGCGTACGTGATACATGCACAATGATTTCAGCCAAATCGAATTAGATGACATTTTTCTACTGCAGCTGCTAATGTTAGAAACAATTCCTTTGCTGGAATGGAAAACGTAATTTTATTGCTTTCTTTATAATTACTTTTTTATTTTTATTTGTCTTTCTATATTTCTTTTGTAAATGTATTAAAAGGTAGATGAATTATTTTAGTATTTTATCAGTTTTTATACTATATCTAATTTATTAAACAACTAGCTCTTACCCGCGACTTCGTACGCATGGAAATTTTGATGTATATATGTGAGAACTGACAGTCTAATCACAATGTAAAAGGTTTCAAAACCGTATGCATGCATAAATTTTTAATGTCGATTGGAGAAACCATTTGGGTAACGCAATAAAGATTAGAAAATTTTAATTTCAATTCATCAATTTTATTTTTATCAAAAGCATTTCTGAAGGAATCAAAAAATCTATTAATTAACAATGATTAATATTAAATATTATCATACACTACGAAAATAAACAGAATCCTTTGAAATAACCGGTCGAAAACTAATTACATCATTAGCGTGGGGGAAAAACTACTTAAAAGCTATATACATGAAACTATAAAGAATAAATTTAATCGAAAATGATGAAAATAGCCAAAAGGAATATGTACAGCAAGGAAAAAAAATCAACAGAAATGAACAATAAATATTGAATTATATTAACACAAGAAGAGCCTAAGAAAAAAAATTAATAAACCTTCCTTTAGAATAGTAAGATAATATTAAATTAAAAAAACTGAAACAGAAAAATAAAAACAAACGATTAGATTAAAATTTTTTGTTGTTCTGATGAAAAAGGCTTTTTGTGGGGAAATCCTACAAAAAATCACAAAGAGTTCCATTAGATAAGATAATATTAAAAGAATACTGGAAATAGGAAAATAAAAACAAACAATTCGAAAAGCTCAGGCGGATGTTTTCAGACTTTTTTTTTAATTTTTGAATGGAAAATTTACTTTTTAATTGATAAAAAATTAACCACTCAATAAATCGGAATAAAAATTAGCCTATGTTCCTCTGTAGACTATAATCTATCTCTGTGCTAAATTTCATCCAATTTCCTTCAGCCGTTCTGGCGTGATTGAACCCCATCATCCATCCATCCAAACTTTCACATTTATAATAGTAATATAGATGTTTTATATTTATGCCAGAGTGATTGTTAACATTATTAGAAAAAAATAATCGAAAATTTTAAAGGCATTCATTGAATTATAACTTCTTACTTCAATTGTTGTTTCTTTATTCTTTATTATTTTAATTAATTAGAAAATAGACGATAAATGGGTACATGAAAGAAAAAAGAAACTCTGTAACGAATTCTCGTGTATTCTGAGGATAAATAAATGGCTTATAATCGAGATAATTAAACTTATCCGAAGTGATAAGTATACTTGCAATACTTCGTAATAAGTATAGAATGGCTTACAATTACTTATTCTTATCTTAAATAAGTGAGTTCTTGATTTCTTTCGCTACAAAACAGGATTTATAATCGAGATAAGTATAAGTAAGCGAGTTCTCAATTCCTTCAGAAACAAAGTAAGGGTATGTAAACGAGTTGTTATCAATCCATTAATGCTGTGTAACTTTTCAAAGATAGGTTGGGCTGTAACTTGTAAAGACGCTTAACATTCTGATTTCAGCTCATGCATTAACGCCGACATAACTATCTTTTAAATTATATCGAATAAGTAAGTAAGGTCAGAATATTCCTTTCTTGGTTATTACTCAGGATTGTAAAGGTAAGAATATAATTCAAATTATTTCGAATACATTTGTAAGGCGTTAAAATTCTGTTGTGAATATAACTCAGGATTTGCAAGATTTTCGTAGAACAACCGCCCTTACGTTTTTCTTCATAACTCACAAAAAACAAAAATTAATCCATTAATTAACCTTAAAATGTTTTTTTTAAATGTCAACACTGCTTCGGAATGTAATTGAGTAGAATATTATATTTAATATTTATGTACCAGAACTTTAAGTACTTATGTTACTCGATGTTACTTATGTACCAGAACTTTAAGTACTTATGTTACTTGATGTTACTTATGTACCAGAACTTTTAGTACTTATGTTACTCGATGTTACTTATGTTCCAGAACTTTTAGTACTTATGTTACTCGATGTTACTTATGTACCAGAACTTTAAGTACTTATGTTACTCGATATTACTTATGTACCAGAACTTTAAGTACTTATGTTACTCGATGTTACTTATGTACCAAAACATTATATTCCATTTGTTACTGACTGTATTATTACATGAAATTATTAGTTTGCCTCCATTTATTATGATTTTTTTATAAACTGATTTTTTTATAGTTGAAAAAAATAGATACATTTCTGCTTAAGGGATATCTTTATTTCGTTTCTATGTTAAGTAGAAGTAAAGTTTTAGCAAACTATTGACATAAAAGCGATGTTTATTTATAGCTTATGCTAATTATAACTATAAGCTATTATATTTATAGTAAGCTTATAATTATTTTTACTTGTTTATAAGCATTTAAAAATTTTGAATGCATTTTCTGAAGAACGATTTTTTTTCATAATTTTACTGTAGGAATATGGTCATATCTCAAAACATAATCAAGATATCTTCATGAAATTTTTAATTAATACTCGTTGTACTATGCAGAATGAAATGAAATATGAATTAGATGTTGGATGCTGTAGAAGTGGATTTATGATTGTTTAATTTAAATATCGTTAAATCAATTTCGAAATTTCGTAGATAATTTCGTATATTACACACAAAAATTCTATTTCTGAATATAATCATTAGATGATAATTATGTACACTATTTTTTTCTCTAGAACAATTCTGTGTTTCGTAAGTAAATGGTCAGCTCAGGTGACGTCCTCCTTATCTGACAGCGATCCAAAATTATGAGGTCCGTCCCAAAATAGCCCTATAGTTGCTTTACCACAGGACGTTAATATGTCTAAACTAAATTAAAAAGAATATACTAATTTTTTATCATGCTCAATGTAACACAATTGTAAAATTTTAATAAAGAACAAATAATTGCATTTATTGTAAAACTAAGCTAAAAAACCCATCAAACTATTCCCCGTCTTGCTAATGCAAAACAAGGAAGCTTTGAAACATTTCTTAAACACTGTTCTCTGTCTTAGTATATTTTCTACTGTATATTGCACAATTATATTCCACGATCAATCTTAAAATCTTCAACTTCTTCTTAAATAAAACGTCCCAGAAAAAAACAAACTGAACATTTGAAGCAATGCCAATCAAAGCAACTGCTTCTTATCTGAGGGAATTTCCAGTTGGCGAACGATACAATTCATCTTGTTGTTGGAGCAAGAAATCCTGACACAGACTTTTATTACTGTCCGAAAAATAGCCCCTATAAATAACTCCAAGTCAGTCACTGTCCGTCTTTGTCCTTTCTTTCGTCCAGTTCATAGCAATTGTCCTTCGAGTTCTAAATTGAAGGGTGGCACCAGATCCATTTATGACGAAATGGCTTGGAAAGGATTTGTTGTCTGTAACCGTATCCCAGATGTTCTAGATGAGTTATTTCTTGAGACCTTATGAACTTTTCCGTTAATTTTTTTCGTATACTTCTAAATTAATACATATCAATAAAAATGGTTTGTCAGTAACAGTTATTTGTAAATTATTTTAAATAAATTTGAAATGTTAAAATATTAATTTGTAATTTTTAATTTATTTTAATTGCCTAGCTCTTTTTTCAATTAAAATATTATTTTTATCATGTCAGAACATGGAGCTGCTTTGGGGATGAGGTTTTTGGCGTGAAAAAAAATCCATAGGCGAAAAATTGAAATTTTATTATCTGCACGATCATCTCAAAAAATAATAATCAGCGTTTAATAACGTTTAGCCATTGCATTTAGAAAAGTTCTGATTTTTTAAAAAAGTTAATGACTACAACAAATAGAGCCTAGAAAAATGTCATTTTGAGCACGTGATTATGTGAAATGAAATAAATAGGAAATGCTATATTTTTTTAAATAATATATGCGAGACAAAGTGTTTTTTGGATCGTTTGCGATACTAAAGTGACTCATTCAATGAAACAATTGAAATTATTAAAAATATAATTTAACTCGCAGGAGCACGTGGTGCTTGGCCGTTCAAGAAATTGTGTTCTGACTTGATACATTGAAATATGCATAGCAGATTTCATTTTAATCTTTTTTTATTTTTTGTTAAAACCATGTTAACTTGTATAATATAAGCTATTATACGCTAATTAACAGAATTCAAGAGATAGTGTTACACAGTTTAATTAACGAACAAATTCCCTGTGTTTAAAAAAAAGATGGAAAAATCCTAGTTTTGATTAAAGGTTTGCAATTGAAAGAGACAGTAAACCAACTGTATATATTTCATAGTTAAATTATGTTATAATAATCTGTTTCATAATTAAATTTAGGTTAAAGGACATTATATAATCATCTTCGGCATCCTGATTTAGAAGTAGTTTTTCCCGTGATCTGGGCCTCCCGGGTTAACAACAAGGCACCACACCTCCGTTTCTAGGGCTCATATGGCCCCTCTCCGGTTTGGTATAGATGTAGGTGGACTTAATTATAAACCAAAAAATAATAATAATAAACAATACACAGTTGTTGCTATATTATTGGAAAGAAACATACAAAAGGCAAAATACACAGACATATAACATAACAATAAGAGATAAAAATTAGAGTGAAGGAGGTCTGGAGTACAACAAAATGGATGAATGAATATCATAATGTACAGTATGGAGGAAAAAATGAGGGAATTAAAAAAATGAGTGACTTGAAGGGTTAAAAGGATTTATTATAAAAATGCGTGACATTAAATGATACTCTAAAAATGATGAGCTCAATCGAACTGTAACAGTTCTCCTTGATCAATTAGGATCTAATCATGTTGATGATCCTTTTTTTGGCAGATGAATTACAAAGGACTCTTTTATGCCCAAGACTTTCTAGCGAAGAAGAAGGTTTGGGGAGGCTCTATGAAAGAACAAAAGGGCAGGATGTCCCAAGTGGATGGACAAGTGGTATGGACATCCCGGGTTAAATTTTTTCGAAATAGAAAAGAAGATGTCAAGTTTTCACTTTTATTTGAGAATGAAATTCCGTATACTCTTATTTCATTGCCGAAGAAAAACACAAATAAATCAGGTGCTTAGATTGTTTTTGCTATTCACAGATATTCATTTATATATCTTTATTTCTTAAATGCTCAAGTAAGGATCATCAGGTATAATTTGTATGATATTATTAGAGGAAATATATAATTAGAAAAAAAATGTATCCTGTATGCTATCAATATCTCATCACAAATCTAATTCTTCCAAGTAAATTAAATGGGTCGACGTCCCGGAAAAGGGATTGAAAGTCTTCCTCGCTCTCTGGGCGTCCCGGGTTCGAGTCCCGGTTTAGGCATGGTTCTTCTTCTTCTGTGTTGTATCTGTGAGGAATGTGAATATGCCCCTCTGTAAAAAGCCGTTACCCAAGCGAATGAGATGCATAAAATAGCTAAGTCGTATTCTTGTCTCTAGTTGGCGTTACTGAAAAAGCAAGAGACACTCACTCGGCTTAAATAACTGACAGACAACTGTCAACGTGTTTGTCAAGTACCATAAATCACAACATAGCCTCATAATCATTAATTTCCAAAGAAAAAGAAAAATATTTCTAGTTGTAACATGAATATTCATTAATCTTATTTACAAGTAAGTGTCAAATAATTAGAATAACAACAAAGAAAACAGAATGTAATTATGATTTGAAAATCATATTTTGGGAAAAGTAGTTTTCAGATGTAACAAATATCCAACAGATAAACATGAAATTATCTGGATTTCTAGTTCTAAGCTTTACTATAAAGTTTTATGTTCTTTAGAGAGCGTTATTAATCCCTTTATTGGATTATTTTCCATTGAATATTACATTCTTATTGTCCTTATTCTGGATCGTATAATTCTTAATCTTACTTTAAATAGAAACATTGCCTTAACCCTTAAGTTTCAATAGTTTTACCATAAAGTTTTATGTTCTTTAGAGAGCGTTAATAATTCCGTTACGTTTATTTTCCATTAAATATTACATTCTTATTGTCCTTATTTTGGATAGTATAATTCTAAATGCTTATTTTATAAATAAATAGAAGCCTTGCAATAATCCATACGTTTCAAAAGTGCATTATCCCAAAAAATCAAAATTTCAAGGAAAAAAAAAGAATTAAGGCTTAAAAATCACAATCTTTACTACAAAGTTTTATGTTCTTTAGAGAGCGTTATTAATCCCGTTACTGGTTTATTTTCTCCACTATTTAATTATATGATATCTTCTATTTTAGGAGTTTTTCACTTGTTTGATTAAAATGAATATCCATCAAATACTCAAGACATTTGCATATTCCAATTTAATTTTTGTGTTGATTTATAATTAAAGGTAAAATAAAAAAATAAAGTTGATTATGTTTATAGTTGTTGTTGTTACTAATGGCATTTGCCATGTACAAGCGCGTTGACGGCCGTCAGCGATTTTAAGCCGAAATGAGCGTCTCTTGTTTTTGACGTAGCTCCAATTAGGGCCAAGAGTACTACTTAGCCACACATTCATCACATTCGCTTGCACAGCTCCTTTATACAGGGAAGAACATTCATACACCTCACAGATAATATACGGAAGAACAACTATGCCCTAACCGGGATTAACCGGGAAACCCTGATCGCAAGGTAGACTCGTTATTTCTGTGCCAGGATGCCGGAAGTTTATAAATGTAAAGCATGTTAAAACTAACACATTTCTTGTTGAAAATATTAACTTCACTTTGAAAATACAATAAAGAATCATCAAAATCTTTTGTCAGTGTAAGCTAAAATATCATGAATCACACCAGAGGATAGTAGAAATTGACTCACATTCATGGTTAGAAAATAATGTAATGTTCCGTTCCTAATTCGCCAGGCTCATAAATCAAGTAGTCAGTGTTCCATCCATTTTCTTCTTCCCAAGGATCCCCCCTCTCCCAGCTGCAAGTCAACAAACTACTTCCATCAAATATTGATCTCCTAACCATGATTAATTACTGCCGTTTGGAAGCATCACTCCTACCTGGAATTCTGTGTACGCTCCGATGTCTTAAATCAAGAGCAATGGGAGAAATAGTAAGAGTGTTAGTTCGATCAATTCTTCCTTAAGTACTTTTTTTTATTGATGTCAGCTGTTAAGATATCGGTCACGGCTGTGTGTGTTCTATAAATAGAAGTATAGATTTGCCCGTTTTTTCTCCTTGTAAGCGATATCAGTGCAGTGGTTTTATCCCCCCCACTCCTTTTCAATTCCTACTATTAGCTCACATTCTCGATATATATATCTTGTTCGAATTTTCAATCCTTAATAAAATCCTTTTTATAAATCCGTTCAAGTTCAAATACATTTTTTTAAACTTATAGTTGATGACACGATGTTAATACAGACTTTTCAAATATTAATTTATTAATAAAAATTAATTAATTTTTTAAACTGTAGGTGATTAGCGGATAGTGCTAGGCCCGAACTCCCAATCTTATGGTTAGCAGCCGAGTATCATACCGATCGAGCAAAAGGGACCCTTCAGCTCGAAGGATATTAACTGGCTTATATAGCTATCACCCAGTGAGTTGGCGAACAATACTTATGTGAAGTGTTGGTGGTGATGTTAATAACTATCGTATTTAATGAGCGTCTAGGTCATTGAGTCGCCGATAGAGGGCACCACAACAGTTGAACGAAGCTATGTGCGAAGATTGCGTTTATCCAAGGTCCGTCGCCGGGTTACCATTGTAAGATGTGATTAGTGCTAGGCCCGAATTCCCAATCTTATGGTTAGTAACCGAGTATCATACCAATCAAGCAAAAGGGACCCTTCAGCTTGAAGGATATTAACTGGCTTATATAGCAATCACCACAAAACCATAAATAGAGTTTTAGCAGTTTGTAATGAAAATTGAAATCAAGAGACAGTAGCTCAATCGATGAAATACAAGGAATTCAGTATTTTTTACGCGAAGGTGAAGAATGCGAGTTCAATTCAGGAGGAAATCAATATATTTGTTAATTTTTTTTACATTTATTGCAATTATTTAATAAAAAGTAACTAAAATAAAATTTTACTTTCTTGACTAAAGTAGAAATTGAGCCGGCTTTCTAACGCAGAGATAGCGCGTCTTCCTCGTGTTCTGGGAGTCACGGGTTAAAGTCCCGGTCTGGGCATGGTTGTACTTCTGTGTACTAACTGTGAGATGTGTGACTGAGCCCCCCTGTAAAAAGGGGCTGTGCAAGCAAATGTTTGCTGAGTGTGCAGCTAAGTCATACTCTTGGCCCTAATTGGCGCTGCTTCAAAAGCAAGAAACGCTCCTTTCGGCTTAAATCTTCTGCTGTATCAGCGGGGGGCTTGTCCATGGCAAGTTCCATAAGTAACAATAACAAAAACATAAATTGACTTTAATTCTTTTTATATTGCTTGTTTATATGGAAGATTAGTATGTTTTCATTTTTTTATTACATTCAAATTAGCTCGTACTTGACTGAAAATATTTTAAAATTATTTTAAAGATAATTAAATGGACATCTCAGTAAGAACAAGTTGTTCCGGGGTTTGATATAAAAAAGATTGTTTGATATAAAAAAAAATAACTTTTACAAAATTGTTTTTTGGAAAATTATAATTTTATTTCTAATTATAATAAACTGAGGTTTTCAATATTATATTTCATTTCACTTTTTTCACTATATATTAATTATAATAAGCGGAATTTTTCAATATTTCTTTTCAAATTTTTCAACATATAATAATTATAATAAGTGGAATTTTTCAATATTTCATTTGAAATTTTTCAATATATATTAATTATAATAAACTGAATTTTTCAATATGATATAATGTTAAAAGATACGCTATTATTAAAATGTTGACAATTTGAATAATTAATATCTAATAAGAATGAAAAAAGGCAGCATGAGTTACGGGGAATAATTTTAATCTACAAAAAATAATCTAAAATCTATAATAAATAAATAAATAAAGGTAGAACAGGATAAAATATTTTTAAGACACGTTTGCATTTATCATGGGTCATCCTGCATTATTATACTATGTTCTTTTACTTAATTTGCAAAAACTGTCTTTATCAAAAATAAATAGTTTTGAATAATTTAAAAATGGATACAATATATTTATGAAATTGTCGAATTTTTCTATTTTACGAACATAGTTCTATATTTAATTTAGTTAACCTTGTAATAGTGGAATTTTCTTGGTGAATACAAAAATGACTAAAAATGCATTTTCCAATGTGTTTCATTCAATTCAAATGCATTTTGACAAAAAAAATGTAAAGTATATTAGTCTTTAAGCATAAAAAAAGGAAATTTTATGATGATAAAATAATAATCTTAAAAACATATATTTTCATATAGTTATTATGGCATGTCATTAAAATTTTAAATTTATGATATAAGAAAGTTAACTACTTATAAAGACACTGTTAAAAATATTAGATATATGATTGGATTTGTTTATAGAGATAAAGTCTATTTTCCCCAAAATACAATAAAAATGATATATTCTTTTATTTTACTGTGCATAAAGAAATAGTTCTACATAAAAATTTTGCGGATAGATACTGCTTTTTTCCATTACTCTTGTCAACGTAGTAGTGTAGTGTAGCTTAAAAACACAACTAAGTAAACACAACTATAACCTTTATTTCTGTTCAATAATATTCATTAAATCCATTTTATAAAAATAAAGAAGTATAATAATAAATAATAAAGCATATGAAAAATAAAGATAATTTATTTCATTTAACAACGAAATTTATTCTCTTGAAAAAGAAGAGCTAGTTAACATGAAAATATATTTATAATATTTTTTCACTTTCAAGATGAAAAAAAAGCAAAGAGAGAAAAACTGGTACGCAAATATTGAATAAAATAAACAGCCTGAAAACTTTCCACAAATCAAAAATTTAATGTCCTTTCAAGTTTTTCGTATCTTACCAGAACATGGTATTTTTCTGAGATTCCTCGTACAGTAAATTATATCTTGAAGCATCAAATTATGCAAAAATAAACCGATATACATTTTTTTGCACCTTAATCTGTTTGCGTGATTTTAGTCGGTTGATTTTAGTGTCAGACTCGTTGCAGATTCTTTGTCGTCGTAAATTTAAGCAACTATCATTTATTTTTGTTAAATAAGCTGCCAGACATGGAGTTTTTTCTTATTAAAAGCATGAAATTACAGTTGAAGAGTTAAATTCGCATGGTGTTTGGTATATCTATATCTATATCTATATCTATATCTATCTATCTATCTATCTATCTATCTATCTATCTATCTATCTAT
>JAOUZG010030082.1:2129617-2147978 GCA_026289955.1 Argiope argentata
ATTAAAGGTCAACGGTAAAAATAATTTATTAATCAAATAACCTTATTTTATGTAGCATCCCTTTTGTTCTAAAATATAGTATGCATTTACAAAAAACATTAAACATCAACGGTAAAAATAATTTATTAACCAAATAACCTTATTGTATGTAGTATCCCTTTTTTTTCTAAAATATAGTATGCATTTACAAAAAACTTTATAGGTCAACGGTAAAAATAACTTATTAACCAAATAACCTTATTTTCATACGACAATTTCTTAACCTTATTTGCATGTTTAAACTTAATTATAATTATTAAGATTAAACTTGCAAATAAGACCATATTTGTTTAACCTTATTTGCATGTGATAATAACCGTAATGTTAACAAGAGCCTAAAATCGATTAAGTAAAAAGAAAAAAACGTTTTAGAAAAAATCTTGTGTATCAAATAAAATTTACGAAGCAGTTCGAATTCTGCTGCATTTACGAAGTGTGAAAAATGCATTAAAGAAGTATTATGGGCATAATATGAAAAAAAATAAGAAGAAGAATCAATTAATTGATATAATATATCACCTATCAATAAACCAACATTTTCTCAGCAGATGCGATTGTTAATTAATTCTATTATTTTGAAGAAGAATTAGATGATATATAAGAACTACATATACATTAAATTCAGTATTCGTATAAGAAAGTTTTTACTGCCACTACAATTTTCAACATAATCTTAATGGGAAATGTGGGTAAATTGCTTCATGAAATTCTGAATCTTATATGCCAAATTACATGGTACATTTCTACAAGTAACATTACTATTAGTTATGAACAGAAGATTGCTGAATACAAAAAAAATTTATTTAAATACAAAAAATTTCATTCGGAATGGGACTTGATCTTTTCTAATTCTAAAATATTGTTTTATTGATAGGTGATATCTTATATCAATTAATTGATTCTTCTTATTATTATTTTCATATTAGGAAAATAATACTACTTTAACACATTTTTTACACTTCGTAAATGCAGCAGAATTCGAACTGCTTCGTAAATTTTATTTTATACATTAAATTTTTTCTAAAACGTTTTTATTTTAACTTGATCGATTTTAAGCAATAGATTTTATAATAAAATCTCAATAGTAAAATATTTTCCCCTTAATTTTTTAATCAAAATATGAAACAAAAATCCGAAAGTCCAAACAGGAAAATTTTCTCAGCAGATACGATTGTTAATTAATCCTATTGTTTTGAAAAAGAATTAGAAAAGATCAAATACCATTCCGAATGCAATTCTTTGTATTTAAATTGTTATTTTATTAGGCAACCTTCTGGGCATAAACTAATAGTGATGTTGCTTGTAGAGTTGTACCATAAATTTGGCATTTAAGATGCAGAATTTCATGAAGCATTTCACCCAAATTTTCCATTAAGATTATGTTGAAAACTGTAGGGTGGCAGTAAAAACTTTCATATACGAATACTGAATTTATGTATCGTGTAAGTCTCATATACAAGCTTGAAAGGATTAAACCACTGAACAGTTTTGTTTTCTTTACTATCTAATAAGATGACACCTTCTATTTCGAGAATCTTTTCTTATTTTGATTCAAATGGAAATCCATGGAATACTTGACTTATATACGTATTCGAAATCATTTTACTATTGAATTATAATCGTTATGGATGGTTTATTTTTTTGTTTACAACTATCAAAATTCGATAAATCGATGCAAGTACGGCATACGGGCAAAACAGTTAAGTGGTTAAGATATGAATTTCACTCTAACGCACGAACAAACGAATACCAGCTTTTGTTTCAAAAATTGCCAGTTTGTTGTATTTTTTTTTCGCTCAGAATGGGTCAAAAATTACAATGAAAACATAAATAAATTCAATCAATTTGGTTTCAAAATTTAAATTCAAAATATTTTGTTGTTTACACTTATAACACTTTACAAACCCACTGACAGACTGTCAGCGGCTTAATCCGAATGAATGTCTCTTGTTTTTCAGTAGCGACAACTAGAGCCAAGAGTACGAATTAAAGACACACACGCCACAACCCTTTTTACGTGGTGGACTTCATTCATCCACAGATAGAAATTTAGACCTGGAACAGAGAGCGATCACCTCTGACTTAGTAACCCCAGTGGTATTATTCTTGACATGGAGGACATTGTGACCACTACTGATTTAACGTTCACCAAACAACACACATAGAGAGAGTCTTCGGCTGACGGGTTCGAACTCACAGCCTAAGGGCTGCGAATCCATCGCCTTAACAATAAGGTTATCCCGCTCTCAGTTAAATTTAATAATAATGTACTATTCTATCAATATATTATGGTGCTAGTGTAACTGATATGTCATATATTATGGCAATATGACGCAAATATAATGTTCTTTACAAGCTTGAGTTCTACATTTTTCAAATAAATAAATAAATAAACAAATGTGTATGTGTGATCACGCCTATATACGAGAAGAATTGTTTGACATTCATTAAATTCCATAAAATAAAATTTCAAAATGGCAATATTTTTTACCTTTTATAAATTTTTGGAGAAAAATATTTAACAAAATGATCTTAGTTTATCAAACAACCTTTAGTGTGTATGTATTTTTAATTTTATTTTTAACAAGTTTTACTATCAACAATTGTTTCTTTCAGGTATTTATATTTCTTTTTCCCTCGCTAGATTAAAGCAAAAATGTAAGATAAATGAAAGTTAAAAGCGTCAATTAAATCATCAAGAGAAGTTCTTTCCTAAATGAGATCTGAAAGCATATGAATAGCAAAGAATCAATTACTTCATCCTCCTTAATGGTTTGAATCTTGATAATTATGCTTTAATTATCCATTAGTTATAATCGCCGCTTAGTGATGTTTATCTCAAACTAATGGCCTTCAAGTGCATTTGAGCAAAGCTCATATTGGCTTACTATAATCATTTGATACCGAAAAAGAACCATTAAACGCCAGAAATAAGTATCTTTTCATTAAATCTACTTAAAAGAGTTATCTTATAAGAATTCCTATTTTTTAAAACTCTATGGATGTAAAAAATGCAAGGAAATAAACAATGTTGGATATTGAATCCTATCTAAATTTCAATGTACTAATATAGTTTAAAAGTGGCAAAAGTATAAAAATGAACTAATATAATTAAGATAAACATAAGCATACATTTACAAACATAAACATATCTAAATTTCAATGTACTAATATAGTTTAAAAATGGCAAAAAATGTACTAATATAATTATTACAAACATAAACATACTATCTGAATTTCAATGTACTAATATAGCTTAAAAGTGGTAAAAGTATAAAAAGGTACTAATATAATTAATACAAACATAAACATAATATCTAAATTTCAACATACTAATATAGTTTAAAAGTGTTAAAAGTATTAAAATGTACAAATATAATTACTACAAACATAAAAATATATTTTATGTTCTCAAATTGCTTGGCGATGCTAGTATATGATTATTTTTTTCTTCGTTGAACTAAAAGAATGCAATCGCAAATTTGGATACCAGAGGATATTACAATATAAAAGCGGACTGCACGATTATAAAAGATATTTCTTCTTTTCTGAAATAAATTAATAATTGATATAGAATGGTTCAGAGATTAAATTAAAAGATTAAAATGAAATCTGATATGCATATTTTAATGTATCATGTCAGAACATCATTTCTTGAATGGCCAAGCGTCACGCGCTCGTGCGAGTTAAATTATATTTTTATTCATTTTATTGTTTCATTGAATGAGTCAATTTAGTACTGCAAACGATCCAAAAAAACTTTGCCTTGAATTTATTGCTTAAAAAAAATATCCACATTTCCTATTTATATCATTTCATATAATCACGTAGTCAAAACGACATTTCTCTGCGTTTTATTTTCTGTATCATTAACTTATTTGTTTAAAATCAGAGCTTTTGTAAATGCAATGATAACACGTTATTAAAAGCTGATTTTCTGAAATGCTCGTGCAGATAATAAAATTTTTATTTTTTGCCAACGGATTTTTGTTGACTCCACAAACCTCATTCCCAAAACAACATGTTTTGACATGATGATATTTTTAATATGTCTTTGATCTTTAAAGGTATCTCATTTGGCTTCGGTAAGAAGATGATACATCAAGCAGCAATAATCTCCCGTTCTATCTAGAAATTATTAATATGCGTAGTATTTTTAAACTAATTATGTGTTATTTTTATTCTATATTATGTCTCCATCTTCCTAATTATATATGTGCTATTTCCTATCATTATCGAGTATAAAAGTAATTTCATTCATTTTTTATATTGTTCGTTAGAGTTTAAATTAAAACAACCTCAACAAACGAGATTTTTTTTAAAAAAAGAAAAGAAATTTGCTTATTTTATATTTTTTAAATCCATATAAATGCAGAAATACTTAAAAACAAAACTTTTTTTATCAGTATTTTAAATGTTATAAAAATTCCATTTTTATATCATTCTTTAAAAAAACGACCAAAATGTAAAATTAAAATTAACAATCATAAAACCAGAGTAATGAGCAACTTCTGTACTGATAAATCTTTGAAATTAATATTTATTGATAAACTGGTTTAACATATACAGATGGTAAAATGATCGGTTGTCGATTGTATCAGGTGGATTCGAATATCAATATCAACTTGTTCTTAATGTAGGAAAACCGGGTATCTATCCTATCTTCGTTTTCATTATGAATTCTTTTAACTCTAAATATTTTAAAACAAATTACATTTCTTTGATATGTGATTTAAAAATTTTAGAACAGTAAAAGTATATCTTATGCAGAATTAAATTGATTAAATATCATAACTATAAGCGAGCAATTCTGTTGTTGTTACTTATGGCACTTGCTATTGGATACCTAGACTATTAATCAGAGTATGTTATGCTATTTCCCGAAAAACTAAGCTTAAATAGCTATTTCATTTGATTTCCTTAGGAAAATAATATTGTAAAATATTATACAATATTATGCGGTATTACATTATTCAATAATTAACTATTATACAGCATTGCAAATAATGTTTAATATACAATACTTCAATATTAGAATATATATAATTATAATATATATTATCATGTTATTGTTTTGGGAATGAGGTTTCCTGGAGTTAACAAAAATCCATAGACGAAAAATAAACTTTTTAATCCGTAGCACGAGCATCTCAAAAAAATCAGCTGTTAGTGATTGCCATTGAATTTACAAAAGCTCTGATTTTAAAAAAATTAGTTAATGACTACACCAAATAAAATCAAGAAAAAAGTTATTTTTAGCACGTGATTATGTGAAATGAAATAAATAGGAAATGTTATGCTTTTTTAAACTATCAATGCGGGACAAAGTCTTTTGAATCGTTTGCAATCCTAAAGTGACTCATTCAATGAAACGATTAAAATGAATAGAAATACAATTTAACCTGGACGAGCATGTGGTACTTGGCCGTTCAAGAAGTGTTGTTCTGAGATGATACATTGAAATGAGATCTACTATACACATTTCAATCTTTTTATTTTATATATGAATCTTTATCTATCTGCTGGCATGCTGTCAATGCCATCATATCTCAGACCTGATTTCACCATGGTAAAACTATAAGTTCAAAAATATGAGTAATGATAGATAAGCAGTTCAATGAATACTTTAATATAACGAATTGTTTCCAAATACTATGTTAAATTAAGTGCATGCGTATTTTTTATTTATTTAAGTGACCAGTACATATGTATTTAAGATAGAAAATATTAATTGTAATAATGTGATTCGAATTTGTTTTTTTTTTTTTATTCAAAAGAAAGAAGAAGAAAAAAACGGTTAAGCTAACTCGGTTTTCTAGATATTTGTTATAATAGGACGTTAAACAACTTGCAATACAACTTTATTTTAGTAATGAGATCCACTTCTTTTAATTAAATAGAATTCATCTTTTCAGCATAATAAAGATAAGAATAATGTAAAAAATAAAACCTTCAAAAGAATGCAAATCCGATTATTTGAACTGGAATTTCTTTGAAGTAAAATCATATTAACCTAATAAGCCACTAAATTGAAACCGTGTACTTGCGAAATTAATGCTGACGGTTTTCTTTTGGAAGAAACTTTCAACTTGGCGAACATTAGATGATAAAACGCTTGTTTTAACCCGAATTGATATGAAAGGGAGGTTAAAGTGGTTCATTTTTTTTTCTTTGTGTATGGGAGTAATATCCATATTATTTGATTACTCATAAAAGGCCCTTGATTAAAATACAAGTCCAAGCTTGGGTTTCAATCACTCCTTTTAATGAATTTCTCTGAGAATGAGTGTTCGTTTTTCATGCATTGTAGGATGATTAAAGAACTGGCTTTTATGCTTATGGTTTAAACTAAATATCCTTTCATTGGCTTGTTTTTTAATTAAAATTTTATTTTAAACTATGAAATTTTTGAAACAGTAATCGCAAGAGAATGTTTTTCGCCTAAAATTTCATAATATTGTTACAAGTGGATGAGGAAGCACGTCGAAGTTGGCGACGTTTGACGAGGAACTTCGCGCCAGCCGGATTGATTTGGCGAAAGGAATAGTTTGGTTGCCGCTGGATCGTACATGAAGCTCCGCGTGTTTGTGGGCAAGCGCTTGCTCGGCTATATAAGGGACGGGTTGCCGTAGCTCCGGCAGTTAAATAGTTTCCTCTCAGAAGAGAAGCGTCTTTCCGGACTAACGGATTACTTTCCTCGCTTGTTATTAGTGAACTCTGTTTACATTTGCTGTTAACGTTGTATAATTGAACTCACCGTGACTTACTGTTTACTGTGCCATACGATAGCTGTTTTGCAGTCTGTTTTTATTGTGCGAAATGTTTGCATTTAAGCTGTAAGTGACTGTTGACTGCTAGATTGTTTTTATCTGAAGTTTTCTTTTTTCATGTCATCCTGTAAATATCTGTAAATAAATTTGTTTGTGCTGTCATTCAATCCGAACCCGCTGAGCTAAAAACGTATATCATATCGTTTTATTTTCAATGTTACATACTTTAGTTAATTTATTTGAATCCTTATTAACTATGATATTCAATTAATTTCTTTTTTATTGATTTTTTTAGTCTACTTACTCATTTTTTATTCACTCATCATTGATTTATATTATTTTTCATGACTTCTTTATTTATTTTCCATTTACATTTCTTCTTATATTTGATAGAATTTCTAAAAAGTTACACACTTAAGCATTCTCGATACTTAAAAAATAAACTTGAAGCATTTTTGGAACAAAATTATTAATTCCTAGACCAGATTCTGATAAATTTTGATTTTATATGTGTGGAGCCATCTAGTAGTGAAACGAGAGGGAAATTGATTTCAGAACTCTCCAGTATGGTTTTTTTTCTTTGTATTTTGTATAGTCTTATAAGAAATATAATAAATGAAAAAAAAAAACATTGATATGAAACTGAAATTTATTTAAAATGGGAAATTAAATATTTTTGATTTATTTCTCTTTTCTAATTAAGAATTTTCTACATAACATTTTGAGTCAAATAAGAATAGCGGACATAAAATATTGCATTTTACTCTTTATTGCTTTTTTCTCACTGTAATGTAGGGAAAACATAGTAATTGCCCGAAAATTCGGACAATATTTTCACACATTTTCTTGTTTTAGTCTTCTTTACCAACACTCCTTGAGTTCAAAAAAATACATTTTTGAACATAGAAAAATCATTTTCGAAAAACACATTTTGAGAAATGTGAGTTTGTTTGTGACAAAGAATTCAAAAATGCTTTGGTCGGAGCGGATGAAATTTTGCATTCGGTCTCTATACCAAATTTGAAGATTTCTATCAAAATTTGTACAACAACGGTTCGGAGGAAGTTTGTTTGTCCTATTATTTGAATATAACTTACCAAGATAACAACTAAACGAATAATGCTAGACAGGCAAAATTCGATAAGAAGAATTAACCCCTTTACAAGTTTGCCCCGTATGCCGTACGTGCATCGATTTATTGAGTTTTGATAGCTGTAAGCTAAAAATAAACCACTCATAATGATTATAATTCAATATGAAAATTACTACGAATACATAGATAAGTCATGTATTCAATTAATTTCCATTTCAAACAAAATAAGAAAATATTCCTAAAATAGAAGGTGTCAACTTATTAGCCAGTAGAGAAAATAAACCAGTTAAGTGGTTAAAATCACGCAATATTATACAATACATATGTGTACTAGAAAAGTAATGCTTCTAAGACTATTTTGAATTTAAAAACATACAACAGGCATTGGAATTGAACAAGAGTGATTTTAGGTAGAAGCATTAGAAATCTGAAAGACAAAAAATCTGACATCAAAAGGAAAAATGATCTGAGTCACGAAACTTGGCCGAAGATGCACTTATTTGTTTTACAATTCTGAAAACGCCAAATTCCATCTATGCTACATATCTACGGCGCTTTTATTTAGATACATAGATTACTTTTTTTACAAATACATATCTTCCAAATGATAGCTGAAACACGATTCATACATCATTTAGAAGAAAATAAACAAATTCAGTGGCACGTGTTCAAGAAATTCCTTCACAGCTCGTAGGGAAAATTATGCTTTAGAAATTCCATCACGTTTTGAAGAATAAAAACATGGCACCAGTAATATCTTCATTTTTTTTCTCACTTCCTTATTCTTTACAAAGTCATTTTGGAGTTAATATTATATACAATTCAAAGTAACCAAGTAAATGAAATAGATTATTAAAACATGATAAATTTGCTTCGAATTGCGTTAAAATTTGTTCTCAATCTCTCTCTTTCATTCCAAATTGTTCAATTAACTTAATTTCAATTAATTTAATTTTTGATGCTTTGCAAATCCTGAGAACACCGCAGGAAATTATTATTATTGCAAATGAAACAAAATAAAACAGGAACTTTGTATCCTTTAGGTTTTGACTCTCAGCAAATGGGCTAGAAATATATATATATATATATATATAATGTAAAACATTTAATGAAACAAAATAACGGAGAAGACAGGTTGAATTGTTAAGTTTGTTTTATTCCACCACGGGAAGCAGGCATTATATACAAGCAAAAGGGACGAACATAACACAGAACGACACAAAACGGAATGACGAAAAAGCTCGTTACATTTTTATCCCTTTTGGGATCTTTGACACATGTCAATCACATGTACAGCTCGTGCAAGGGAATCATAAGGATCTTTTAATTGAATTTGCTAAGCTGTCTAATTTCTGTCCCTGCACTTGGAGTGTGGGAAAGTAGCCGGCGTTTAGCTGATTCAGCAATTTTAATAAGCTTCTGTTGAATTAATTAACAAGAACAAGTGGAATTGATCAGGTAATAATATTTTATAATGAAGTTATTATGGCTAACTTAAATCGAAAATTAAGAAATGAATTTAAATTGAGTTTAAAATATCATTATATAATATAAAAATTAAAGTTACATTGAATAAATTGGAAAACAACCACCACCAAGATTTAATTCATTTTGAATTTTAAAAACAATTGCAATTTTTTTCTCTTCAAATTTAGCTTTGTTAAACTTTTATTTCATTAAGCACTTCTTGTTGATATGTGAATCTTTTAAAATTGTTTTACAACATTTCCTTTACGGAATGAAACGTACGAGGTCGGGTGGAAAACTTTCCGGCTTAACAAGGGAAACAAAAATTTTTTGTTTAATGATTGCTTTATTTTTCAACGAAGTCCTCTTCCAAAGATATACCTGTGCGGTATTGTTTGGATCCCCTCTATGCAAGAGCTTTCTTCCAAAGCCTCCAAGTAGGCATTCGTCGATGAGATGACTTCGATATCAGACTAGAATTCCCTTCTAAACAGTGATTTTTTTTTCATGTTGGGGAAAAGGTTGTAGTTTGAGCGGATTATATCAGTAGAATAGACTGCATGTGGAAGAATGTTAAAATTCAGTTCATGAAGTTTCGCGATCACAATGATTCTAGCGGACGGGGAGTACTTTTCTGTTGAAACAGGACTTTCTTCTTGGCCAAACCTGGTCTTTTTTCATCCATTTTGGAATGCAGTTTATCCAAAATATTAGCATAATATTCAATATTTATGGTCCTGCCTTTTTCTAAATCATATAACATTAAAATTCCCTTCACGTACCAAAAAAACTGTTGTCTTAACCTTTCTCACAGATAACTCGCCGTGTGCGTTTTTTGCTGCTGATTCGTCCTTCGCTGATCACTGTTTTGATTGCTGTTAGGTCTCTGGAGTATAGAGAGGCATTCATGTCATCCCCAGTAAGGAAACACAGAAAAAATCAGTTGGATTTGAACTGTACAACTTCGATATTTCCAAGCACAAGTTTTTTTAAGACCGCTCTGGAAGCTTGGGCGTCGTCACAGCCACAGGAATTCTGGACACTTTGGTTCGTTAACCAATGGCATAATTGAGCTCAGGCCTATTATGTAAACATTTAATAAAGTCTTCATTTATACCCACAGTGTCACTTCGTACATTTTCATTTGAACACTCCTTGTATCATAAATGTCTTGAGATTTTTTTAAAAAGAAGTTGACTCAAACAATAATTATTTACTGTCTTTTAAGGCGACCAGGAACCTTTAGAAGGACTTTTTGCAATTTTCCCCTTAGCAGTGTGAAATTTTTATTGTCATTAAGAGTAACACTATAGGAGATGACACACAAAATTTTAAAGCATTATAATAATTTATTTATGATTTAGGGGGGTTAATATAATATCAGCGATAAATAACGTTAATGAAAAATGTTCCAGGAGGTCCAAATTTGTTCGAAAGCACTCCAATTTTAGTTATCATTTACTCAAGCCTTTTTCAAACCAAAGTTGGGATTAATCTTGAAGTTTGAGTACGAAATATCAAAATTAACCAACGTAATAACTCGAAGCTACATAAACTTTTTTTAAAAGATCAATAGTTTGAGGTTATTATATTGGTTAATTTTGATATTTCGTACTCAAACTTCAAGTTTAATCCCAACTTTGGCTTCAAAAGGGTTAGAGAATGTAATAACTAAAATTGGAGCGCTTTCGAACAAATTTGGAGCGTCTGGAATATTTTTCATTGACGTTATTTATCGCTGATATTATATTAACCCCCCTAAATCATAAATTAATTATTATAATGCTTTAAAACTGTGTGTGTCCTCTCCTATAGTGTTACTCTTAATGCGAGTAAAATTTCAAACTGCTAAGGGGAAAATTGGAAAAAATTTTAAAGGTCCCTGGTCGCCTTAAGCTGGAAAATTTAGGTACGATTCTTTTTAAAATAATCGTGTCTTAAATTTATGTCACTTATTCGAAGAAATAATATATTAATCTATACTGACAAATTCCTTCAAAGAAATATATAATATTCTATATTGACATCGTATGATATTCACGTTTCTTTATTTATAATTTGTCATAAATTAATCGTTAATATTTTATGACAGATTTATTATTATTTCTGATTCAGTTTGTTATCATAGTAATAATATAATGATTACTCTGACAAATTAATAAAATAAGATGTAATTCCCCCCCCCCATCTAATCAAATTGAGCTTTTCTGATATTTAAAAGCTATGCTTCATAAAAGGCGAACTAGCTCCAGATAGCATTCACCAAAATTGCTGAAAATTATCTTATTGATATTATGACGACTTAACATGTATTCTGCAACTTTGAAAGTAGTAGAAAAGGTTGGGTGAAATTCATAAAACGAAAGTAGATGTGAATTTGTTCAATTTCAGAAATGTTTAATGCTTATAAAAAGAAATGCGAGTACAAAAGTATGATTCTTACATGCAATAAAATATGACAGAGAAATAATCGTAATAGTGACTTAATGCACCTTTAAATGCGAATTTTAATGTTGAATTTCTTTTTATTTAATGTTCATGTTTTGAATGATTTTAAGCATGTATTTTCACATAGTATAATTTCTAAAGGCTGTAGAAAAAAATCGTATCTTTTAAGTTTTTCCTTCTTCTTACTAAAAAATTTGTTTTGGAGATATGACACAATTTACGAAAGTTTAAAAAAATTAGTAACTTTTCATAAGAAATTTTAAAAATTGAAAATGAAATTTCTAAATCCGACATTCTATTATCATTATATATTTCAACTTTTTGAGTTGATTAAACAAACGTTTCTCGATAATTTAAGATATGGATTATCACAATACAAACATTGATTACTTTTTAATTCATTTTTTACCAATTAAAATTTTTTTCAATGATTCAATCAATAAAGGTAGACAAATTTCCCATTTTGAAGTTTTGCTTCTTCATTGATTTGGCCTCTTTTTAAGCCATGAAAATATATATGTCAAAATTTTGAGTCCGCTTTTATGGATTACTTGTACTAATCGAGGCTTAGCAACAGCTTCAAAGTTTGGATAGTTGACGAGTTTGAATTAGTAGAAAGCCGGAGAGAACAAAATTTTATTTGAACTAGATAATATAAGGAAAAAAAGTTTAACTATCGCTGCTTCAATTATAAATTAAATTTAAAGCAAGGATGCACTGATATTTGATGAATAAATAAAATTAAATTAAAAATAACTAATATCTAAAAGGCAGCAGCTGAATCGAAAGGAGGAAAAAATATAAAAATTCTATTGATTAAGGTTTAAATTTTAAAAAATTTGCTATTTCGTAACAATAATTTATTGCCATTCTTTTAATATCGACGTAAAATTGAAATTCATTATAACAAATTTCCGAATTTATAATCAATATGAAATGCTTTTGTTATGATAAATATGCAATAATTAGTAAAACAGTTACATACTGATAATAATGTGATACGATGGAATAATCTAAAAATAAACCTTAAATATCAATAACTGCCACATTAACAAAAAAATATTTATTGTTTAACATTACAAAAAATGAAAAAGAAAAAAGTATTCCAAGATAATTTTTTTCAGCAGCAGACGATCTTTATTTCCAGCAGCAGATTTTTTCCCCCAGCAGAATAAATATTTTTCATAGTATAGACAAACACTTGGAATAACATCTAGTTGATCTGGAAAAGAAAGAAAAAACGAAAGATCTTTTAAATGTTTAAAAAATATAACCATAAAAGTTTTAGAATTAATATTACTATAAAATTCTAGTCACTGTAAATTTGAGATTGTTTCTCATTTTTTGTTGTTGTGTTGTGACTAATGGCACTTGCAGTGGACAAGCCCCGCTGATACATCAGCAGATTTTAAGCCGGAAATATACGTCTCTTGTTTTGCAAGTAGCGCCATCTAAGACCAAGAGTACGACTTAGCTTAAAAAAAAAAACAGAGGGGCCAAACTCGAATGCAATATGAAATATCATAATGCAATGCAGTTCAAAAGAAACAGTAGGATGTTTGTAAAAGGAATGGCAAAACTAACAACAGCTCCATGATGATCGAAAAAACTCTTCAAAAGCTTATGAAATTTGACAATGCTAGAGATGCTTGCTTAGAGCTACACAAAATTTTGGAAGACTCAACTGATAACCAGTTATATAATATCTGAGGGAACTTTTTAAAATTTAACTGGAGAAATGACAGCATAACACCTTATCTATCAAAACTCAAAAATTTAAGGAGTGATTTGAATAGAGATCTAGAGTGAATTGAAATCTAGGGTGAATAGAGGAAGAATAGCTTTTCAGAGATACTTTTAATAAGAAAAATCTTGGATTATGTCACAGCAAGCTATCCACCTTCAAGTCAAGTTGGCTTATTTCAAATGATGATCGAAGAACTTTAATTGAACTGGCTGCACAACTCTATACTCAAGAATTATAAATGAACCAAGATCCAAGCTCAAATGAAATCCAGAAGCATTAGTTGCAAATTCTAAATCTAAGCAAAAAACAAAGATGAAGAACAACGATAGGCGCAATTTTATCTTTTGAGAGGACATTGAATCAACATGCAGCGGTAGATTCCTGATGGGAAACCGCCAAAAACCGGATATTTTCAATTCCATGGAGGGGGGACCTGATTTGCAAACTTGCCACTTTTAGCTTAAAATGATTGCACATTTTTCTGATGACATAATCTCAAATGACTGGCTTATTGACAATGACCAGAGGCAACAAGTCTCGCTGTGGACAAATACAGAAAATAGGTATAAAGAAACATATTGAGCTAAAATAAAATCTATTCGAGCCTTATTGGGATATTCAGTTGAACAAGATTGACTGGTTCATCAACTAGATGTTAATGCGTTTAATATAGATGATTTCCTTCTAATATCTAACCTGGAATCTACCACACAAAAACGTATGGAGCCTTTGGAATTAAGAATTTGGGAGACATACGTTTTACTGTCAATCAAATTACACAGAAATAGGAATAAATCAATGACCTTTGATAGATCTACTGCATTCAAATGACATCTTAAATTCTAAAGAAACATCCTTCTCCTTGGATCCAGGGATGAGATGCATATCAGCATCTAAAGGCAATATGTTACAAGCTGAAAAAGCATCTCAGTATCGTCAGGTAGTAGGATTTATATACTTAATAGAAGCAAGGCTCGACTACGCGTTTGCTACCATCCAGTTGGTAGAGACATTTCAACCAACGTTCTAGTTAAGAACATTATAAGATCAAGCAAGTTGGAACACAAGCTTCGTTGTGTTTCACAAATCAAAGATGTCACGCTAATCTTCCAAACCACAGGGTAAAATTTGGAAGTATTTTATGATGAAACCAGTTGGCGACAAAACTGATTATCCATCATTCGGTGGCAACATCTCAACACTTGCTTCTGGAACAGCAAGAAGTACAATAGCTTTGTCTACAGTAGAGACAGAACGTCTGTTAATGTGAAATGTTACCACGGAAACGCCATGATTTCATCCCCCCCCGTGAAATCCTTGATGAACACATTATGGCCACTCCTCAAACCATATTTGTGAACAACCAGAGAGAAATAGCCTTATCCAAAAACTACAATACATCAGAACGAAATAAACTAATAAAAACTAGATATTTCTTATTACGATGCTTTCTCTACACTTAAGAAGGGGAGGAGGAGGCAAGGATTATCCAATTAATATCAAAAGCATAAATTTCCGACAAATTTTTTATGAAGCATTCCGTTTTAAGTCTGTCTACAAGAGAGAACATAGTTCTATTAACTACTTCGGCAGAAACAATCGTCTATATTGAGAATGAGTACTAAATTTTGGATTCAGTTTTATAGAATTGATTCCTGACTGACCTATCAATTTGTGCATATGTGAATGTAATAATTCGAAAATGCATCCTGATAGATGCGTATAATTCAATAAAATACCAAAATTTTTGAACAATATCAAAATAACGTATCCAAACGAAAAGAAAAAATATTGCTCGAAATTCTAATTTTGATTTTTCACTATACAGAGAAATTAAAAACACAATAGGTAAAGTGTTGTAGAAATATCCAAGAAAAAGTCAAGGTGAGATATGTTTTAAATTTAAAAGAAAAAATGATTGAATACTTTGAGAAATCACAACAAAAAGTAATTAAATTTTTTTGTAGAAACAATTTCTCATAAATATCGGTTAAAAAATCAACACAATTATTTCAATTTTTGTTATGATTAATTAATGATATTAATAGATTGAAGAGAAATCAGAAATTGTAGCGAGAATTCTTCCTTATCGCCAGGATTGTGATGCTTCGCCAATTAGGATGGCCCATCTCTGCCTTTGGCGAATTTTCTGGCAACCACTCGCACCGGATTACAAACTTTTCCAGTTTTCTTTAGTCGGCGTGCGGTTCCCTAGCGTGCATGTGATGACCCTATGTTTACTTGGGTTGTGATTGCCTGATGGTAAGATCTCAGCCTCGAAACCTGAGGGTTTCAAATTCGTGACTCGGTTCCACTGTAGAATCGTCGTATAAGCGGATCTGTTGCACGTTAAATTCGTCCGGGCTTAACATCCAACCCTAGTAGCACACAGATATATTACAATATTGATCAATATTCGCAATATTGTTTAATATCATATAATATCGCACAATATTAGGCTACAGGCTGTGCTATTTGGAAATCGCTGGTGTGGATGGAGAGGGCAGCTCAGGTGTGGTCTTCGTCAAAAAAATTACGTGGTCCCTCCCAAAATAGCCCAAGTGATTCTTTAAAAAGGGACGCTAATATTTCTAAACTAAATCCAAGTTTCCTTATTCAATGTAATATAGGATTATTTAAAATTTCATTTTAAATTATTACTTGACAACTTCCTATGAAGTGCAAAATTAAGGAATAAAAGTACAGAAACCATACTTACGAATACTTGGAATGCGAATATCCCCCTCAGATTCTCCTGTTTTTCATATATATAGCACGGAGAACTTCAGTTGTGAGCCAAGGATGAGTGTTTTCCAACTCCTTCCACGCATCACTATAGAGGATCATTTCGTCGTTCTTTGCAATGAAATCTTCGACAAAGGTTTTAAGATCGTGGTCTTGGTGTTTTTCAGCCAAGAGAAGAATGTCACAACAGTTTACGAATGGAAGATTCTCCTTCAAGAAGTTCGTGCACTTCTGCTTTAATGAGACAATATTGTACTTGTCGGCTGCAAAGTACAAAGTTTTGGCACTCTCATATTCTAGTTTATCTAGATTTTCTGAGTACATAAATAAAAGCATTTGGCGCACCGTAGCAACGTCTAAGTCTTTTATTTCGATGCAGTTATCCCTTTTCTCTATCATGTCAGTGGTAAACATAGTTTTGAAAACGGGAGAGTGAGAACTCAGAATAACTTTATGGGCTGGAAAGGTTTCACTGCCTACTTTGAGTTCTATGTCGCATAAAGCGCCTTCATTGAACATTGAAAGCAAACCATCCTTCAAAGTAGTCATGCTTTGGGTGTTTTGTTCTTCACCACATATATCCCTATTTATTACATTAGTAAATACTGACTGTATATCATCGGCATTGTATTGATATAAGTTGCCATGTAATATCTGCAGTACATTGCCTTCAGGAAAAAGAAAATCACACTGTATGGTGAGCACATCATTTGGAAGATAAAGTTCTTTATTCTCCATCAAATATTCTATGGATAGGTTAAGAGGGATTGTGATCGACTCTGTGTCAACGATTTCTCCCTGACAAACTTCCAATTTATGTTTAAAGATATCCAAGACGGACATATGAAGTTTGTATGTTTTCATCACACAGTTGACAGGCTTGATTTGAAAGTCAAGTTTACCATCGCAATCTATGCAGAAGTTCATAGATGAAATAATTTCCTTTGATGGTGATTCCATGCAAACCGTATTTTTACTGTTTGTCTTCAATTTACAGAAGTTCTCAATGGTTCCAGTGAAAGATCTACGTTCCGTATGAACCCGGCTTTCGACAGTACATCTTACCGATTCTGAATTGACTCCCACGCATTTCCATATCCTGCAGCGAATCGTTAGTGTATCGTTAGGTAAAGTTAACTTTTTATGCATAATCATTTTTGTTTTGTCGACGCCTATGAACGACAAATGGTGAGAACTACCTTTCATGTATGTTTTGTGAATAAATAATTGCGAACATATAACAGTTCCATCAGCAGAAATGAAAGAAAGTTCGTAATTTATTTGAATATGCTCAGGGCCATAGTCATAATTCTGTCTCTGCAATCGGCATACAATGCTCTCGAAAAGTGGTGACTGTTCATTATAGAGCGCTATATTCCATTTAGTTCCACGCAATTCTTGTACAAAGAAAATTGGACTTTCAAAGCTAAAAGTTCTGTTAAACACAAAATTGAAATCCCTTATTTTCCAGATGAATTTGAAAAATTTTCTTTTGTGATCCATTTTGCATTGAAATGATTTCTCTTTGATTTGAAGAAAATTATAAATATATCTAAAGAGTATCCAAAGACAAACAATGTGAAAATATTTCTTACAAGAATTGATATTGCAACTTCTGTTACTTTGTCCCCATTGGCACGACAATAAATATATCACAGTTTTTCCAAGAAACACTAATAAAATCTTTTTTTTTTTTTGTTTCTAACAACTGATTCACTATTTCCACTAAATTACTGGATTTATTTTTCCTGTGTACTCTGATTGTGATTTTGGCAACTTATTGAAAGTGTTTCAATAGTCTTCCTTTCTTTTTTCATTGCATCACAAATATTTTATATTTCTTTCTACTTTCAACACTGAATACAGCTTTTAAACTGTTTTTAAATTCCTGTTCAGGATCCAACCACCTTGATAAAAAAAAATCATGAGTTAATTTTTCATATCATTTAAATTTGTGTGAACAAGATTTCATATGTGGATTACAGATCATATTTTTATTAAAAAGTTTTTCGGGTAATTGAATACAGCAAATATAAAAAACAGTCAGTATAT
>JAOUZG010030082.1:2148078-2160946 GCA_026289955.1 Argiope argentata
ACAACATTTGATATGGTTGGGCTGGAATGTGTAAATGTCCCCTTGAGCTAATTTCACTATATTTAGCATTCTAGATTGATTATAAACCATTAAACATCATCAAAGCATATTATTACAAAAGAATTATTTTCGTGCCATCTTTAATATTAAAAAAATAGCTTATAAATAAGCTTGATAAAACTGTCACAAAATTGATAGTTGAATAATGCCACCTTCGGAGTTATTATATATTACATTATTTTTAACATAAAAAAACAACTGCCATCAGAAATGGTCAGACTATTAAAAATTATTTTTTCCATTTCTTATTTCAGAAGTTTCAAAAAAGCCTTTTCCAAATGTTTTATACATTTGAAATCAAATAAAATCCTTCTTTTTGATAAAATCCAAAAATAAAATTTTCTTACTCTAGAATTTTTAACAAAATAGAAAAAAAACCCTTGTTTTTTTAATTGAATTTTATTCAATTAACTACTTTAAATTTTTTAGGTTTAAATTAAAGCAAAGAAGACATGTTTTAATCATGATGTTAACAGCAGTGAAAGAACAGGACTAAATGATTCAATGAAATAATGATATTGTTTCCATTACAATCAAAAACATTATGACAAATTGTGTCTAAAATTAGTTTTAAAAAAATGACAAAAACTAACGAAAAAAAAGGCTTCATTCAAACTAGACTTAATTTATAAACTATTTTTTTAATATTAAAGATGGCGTAAAAAATAATTCTTTTGTAATAATATGCTTTAATGATGTGGAAATATATTAAAATTCTGTTTTACTTTTTAAATTAAACTTCTAATTAAAATTTCAAAAAATATATTCTTGCAAAGTCTTTAATATCTTAAAAGTCACATTTAAACAATATTTTTTTTGTCTTAATCTTTTTAGTTTAGCTACACAATTTCCAAATATATGGCAACATGAGAGAGAGAGAGAGAGAGAGAGAGAGAGAGAAAGAGAAAGAGAAAGAGAAAGAGAGAGAGAGAGAGAGAGAGAGAGACTGCAAAAGAAATCAGGATCATTGAAAACTTCTGAATAAAATTAAAATTCATTATCAAATTAAAATTTCATTATATTGGATTTTATGCAATTGACTAATGTAATTACACGTTGCAATGAGTTACAATTCAATACAGCACATTAAAATTTCTTGAACAAATTGCTAAAGAAATTAACAATTTGTTAAACAGGAGAGTCATTAAAAATTAAATATTAATAAAAATGATCAAATGGTAATATACTACAGAAGTTTCATAGTAAGTTTTCTTTATTTGATACATCTTTTCAATATATAACAAAATACTTTTTGGGGGGGGGGACTTCTCAAGAGGATTATTAATTTTATAAAGACTTCTTAAAATTAAACCTTTTTAAGATGCTTAAAAAGGTTTTTCAAATTTAAGAATATTCTTTATGACATACACACTTTGAATAAATTATATTGATGGGTGTTAATGAAAATAAAAATTAGGTATCAAATACTATGTTCTTCATCTGCATCAATTTTGTGTTTCTTATATTCCTGTATAGCTTTCAGGTCTATAAAAATAAAAGTTATACAAAGTATCAGATCAATGCAGAATCACCCAATCATATACGTAAGTAATCATAAAGGATGCCAGTATGTTGTTAGTGATATAAATACTGTGATATTTCATTTGAAGATCAGAGCAATACAATATATGAAAAAAAAAAGCATAATGACAGTTTTATTGGATTAATCTGTTGAATGTGCTATCCAAATTAGGCCTTAAAGTGCACACATAGATATTATTTCTTGATAAAAGGGACATTAAGACATCAGTTTTTTTAACATCAGTTTTTTTAAAATAATAAATTAACTTCAAAAAATATATAAAGTTATTATAATAATTAAAGTTATTGTTATCAAAAGACATGAACAGTCTAAATTTTTTAAAAAATGAAAAATCAATATAACATTATGATTACCGCATCGGAAGTTAATATTTTGATTTCATTACTAAGCTTAACAACATTCCCAGATGATATACTTGCGAACACTACTAACTTAACGCTTTTCAAGATCTAATGCTATAAATTTATTTCTTTTATCAAATCTAATTTTCACTGCTTTCAATTTTTCCATTTTGAAAATCAACCATTATGGTAGCTGGTCAAATTGAATGGATAACTTGAAATTGAAGAACCATACTTTAAGAGTGGGTTTTCTTTTCTTTTTTTCTGAAAATTCTGATTGACAAGAAATATAGCAATTTTTGACAATCCTGTTTTTTCAGCAGAATCAATAATAATAATAATAAATATAAATATGATTGAATAATAATAAATATAAATATGATCTTTGTAAGATAGTGGGCTTCCAATTTTACTCAAATTAAGAAATAAATATTATACTTCAAAACTTGCTCTTCTTAAAAATTGGCTTAATTGCACCATCACCAGGTTGCACAGCATATTTTGTATGCATCTATAACAACTGCACTTTCTTGTTACACTAGACAAACTACTGCTTTTACTCTTCTCTTTTCCAGTTGTATATCCAGTACTCTTTAGATTCTTTTAAAGCCAACTCACTAACTTAAACCAATAAAATAGTCATTTTGTATATTTTCCATAATTAGATATTTTTCATACCTATTCAACCAGATAATAAATGCAATTAGGGTTGCCACAGAAGAGTTTTAAAAAAGTATGCATGATTGTAAAGTATTGGCTGTAAAATATGCTTATTTATTTTTCATGACAATTTTTAATTTATATGTACAACTGATGTAGTGCTTGATAGATTTCCCAGACACACCCCATATATATATACTCATGAAAATAATATTTGCTAATTTTCTACCTGAAAAAAACACCCCATAAGTTTTAATTAGGCATAATAATTAAATATGAAAACAAAATTAATCAGTAAATTCTAATGTTAGTATCAAGAAGTTATATATACATTTTATTGTTGTTCAAAACCACTTATTTAAAATCAAACCAAATTGTCCTCTTTTATTGAAGGGGGAAAAATACAAGGAGAATTATAGAAATTCACTATAAAATCATATACTTAAGGTAGAGAAAAGCAAATAATAAATTAAAAAAATATTTTAAATATTTATTTTTAAAATTAATTCTAATATTAATATAATTATAATATTTAATATTAATTTTAAAATGCATAAGCACTTTTTTCTTACTATTTATGAATAATATGAATATTAAATTTATTAAAAAAAAACTGCAACTTGTAACTCAAAGTGGCTTTCCTGATTACATTAATTGCTAATTTGATTCTCTTTAATCATTAGATGGTAATTTCAGATGAACTTTTAAAAAGTTGATTCTACCATTTTGTTAAAATAAGATTCATTAAAAAATGTTAATTAGGTAAGAAACTCTTTTCTTAAGATTAGTAGCAGAATGAAGAAAATATGAGATGATTACAAATTAAGAAATTATTTACATTTAAGCAAAAGAACTGAAACAGTGTAACATTTGAATATTTCAAATGTACATTAATAATTCCATTTGACTTTGCTACGCACTGTAAATTTATCACTATCAGCATATTCAATTAGAATATTTGTAGTTTAAAATGGTTTCAATTTGTGTCTTTTTTTATTTTAAATCATCAAAATTTTTAATAATGAGTTGCTTTTTCTTAAGCTTTTCAGCATTTCCAAATATTAATCTTAACTTGTACTTTTTAAAAATAAAATCTGTCAGTAATTTTCTGATTTTTAGAGGTTTAAAAATTCTTTACTTCATTAAATTTTTTAAATTCAACTAAAATGTAGGATTTACAACATATATTTTATCTTTTCTTCTTTACATTTCAATAATGTTATTATTATTATTATTTTAATTCTTTTCAATTATTTTCCAACTATAAAAATGTACTTGATGAAAACTTTCCAACTTTTGTATGCCTTAAACTCTTCAAATTCTAGAGAATTGCCAGACACAATATACAAAAAGTTCTATTAAATATAATTCTTTTTCTGTAAGTACTTGCAATTGCAAGAACAGAATGAATGACTTTTATCCTCTTATAGCAGGGTTTATCTAGCAACCCTCCTCAGATGTTTTTACTAGAGTAATATAAATAATAAATCTTCCCACACTATAAAGGCAATTCCAATTCAGCATGTAAAATTTAATAATATTACCTCTAGTTGCTAGGCCTGTTGAAAATTTTTCCCTTTCATGTTAATTCTGCTTGTTACACCTATCCCCCCCTCTTCAAACTAAACACAGAGAAAAGATTGGACTTTTTTTTTCTGTTCATATAAATCTGTAAGCAAAACCAATAACCTAAAGAAATTGTTATAAAGTTATTTATTAATTTAAGTTGTTGAGATTGCTCTTGAAAACAGGTCTCCAAGTTTGCACTTTAATATATTACTGAATAAGGGGTGGAAGATAAAATAAATAAAGGTTAATATTGATTTTTCACCTTTAAAATAAAAGGCTATAAATCCAACAGGAAAAATTCAAGTAGAAAAGCTATAGATTCTATAGAGATATATACTATGAAGCGTTGAATGTTAAGAAAACTTAATAATATAAGGAATAATTTTATTTTAAAAAAAGCATAATTTGGAGAGAGAGATATATTTGAGTGAAATTTGTGTAATGCCATTAAAAAATATGTTAATAAAGGAAATGTCTGATAAAAATTTTCGATTGATAACTGCTGTAATTATTCTAAATTTTGTGTTTGTCACACACGATTAAGTACATTTTTATCCAGCTAAATTCAAAAAGAAACTTAAAAAAAAATACATGCATATAGAAAATGTTGCTTTATACATTTAGATTATCATAATAATCATCAGTAAAAGTGTTGATAAAAAAATCCTATTTAGTAGTGACTAGTTTTCTAAAATACTAAACTGTAGATTTCTCGTGATCATCATAAAATATGTTCCAAAATAATTTATCAAATAATTAATTTCAGATTTAATGTTCAAATCCATTTTTTTCTGAAAATTGATTATTATGAAACACCATCTAAAATAATTAAGTAACATTTTTTGAATAAGGTTTTTCAGTAGGTCTATCAAAAAAATTCACTGCACATTTTGCTCATTTTTTAAGCATAAAGAAAAAAACAAAGTAAAACTATGTAACCAAGTAAGTAAAGAAAGCAATCAAGGAAAAGTATTTTTCAAAGTCAAAAAACTATGAAGCAAAGTTCAAGCAATTTTTAAGAACCATGGAAACTCAGAACATTAATGTCAAAGTGTTTATACGAAATAACTTACAAAACTAAATTTATATAATTATAATCATAAAATATTCATTTAAATGAAATAATATTATTTATACAGACTCTAATTACATTTACATAATTCATTATCCAGAACCAAATCAAAATGATTTTATAAATGAATGTGAGAATATAAATACATCCTTTTAAAAATATTTGTAAAATTAAAAGTGTTTTTTTTTCGGAGGGCATCAAATCAAAAAGATTTCATAAATAAATATCAGAATATGAATAAAATCCTTTAAAAATAATTGTAAAATTTAGAGGATTTTTTTAGTGTCTTAAAAACACGATAATTTGCTTCAAAAATAGATATAATATACAAATTGATATAGTATACATTAAAGACCACTCAAAACTTCTGTATTAATTCAATAAAGTGAATCAATGAATACTTTTTATATGATGTCAAGGCATATTTTAAACAGCAATGTTATTTTTGATATATCATTTACAATGATGCAGAAAGAAAAAATAATAATCTGTTTGAACATTATTAATTTCAGCTTGGCAATACATATTTAAAATACTTTTATAACAATAAATTTTGCTGTTTTTAAAATCAGTCTATGGATAACATTTTAAAATTAACCAGATGAATACCATTATCAATCGAGATTAGCCATTTTGAGGTATTTTACAATTTTCTTGAAATGGTATGAATGAAGATATATGAATTCCGTATGTTTGAAAATTCTTTCTATATGTTTGGATTATAAAAGGCACACAAATTCCATACCAAGTTAGCTGTCTACTGTAAAAGTTTTTAATACATTTTTTTATAGTTATAAAGATATTAATTTCAACATCTTCAATAGTTGCTTCATATTTTTTTTTTAATTATTATATAGTCAACAGGCGAACTTACTCGATACATCAGCATGTTATGCGGTTCAGTGAAAATTATATATTTTAGGAAATTAAACAATTTAATGACTACAAAATACCTGAAAAACTCACTACAGCCAAATTTCCCTTATGGAAATACATTCATTCATTTCAGAAGATTTCTTTAACATCAGGTGGTCATCAAGCCGCCAGATTTTTCACTTTACGTACCGCCAAGCTCACTAATTGCTAATGGACGCATGGCTCTCTGGCAAATCCTGCGTGACGCTATGCGCGCAGCAACATATTTTGCATTGCACTGGTGCTTTCATTTACTAGGATTGTATCACTTGCCGATCCGAGCATATCCCTATTTTTGGAAATTAGAATAGCTTGAAAAAATGCAGCTACTAAAAAATATGAAATAATATGAAAGAAATGTGAACAAACGAATTAAAATAAAACCAAAAGGCAAAAGTTAGTGGAAGTTGTATTACATTTCTACTAATCATTTGTTGCTTATTTTTCAAGTATTTTTTTCGATTTATCATCAGGTATAACGATCGCATTTCTTGCGCTTTATAGTTGGAAAGATTTGAATCATGAAATTAGCCAGAAAAAAAAAACCCATTTTTTTTGGAAATGTGATTAAAAGATATATAAAAATTCAAGAAATAAAAAGCATTATTCACTGTTTTTTTAATGTTATTAATGTTTAATTGTTATTTACCATTTTGAAATATTCTTTTTGTAAGGGATCCTGAAATAGTCAGTGAAATCCTCCACTGTTTTGAATACAATAATTAACTGTGATTATTAATAAAATGTGACATTGTTCTGCTTATTGCTCTGAACATTTCCCTTTTATATCTTAACATATTCAATTACACAGCTGGAAAAAATAACAATATTTTTTTAATGTGTGCATTGATTTTTTTGGGGGGGGGCAGTCTTAAGATTCAACAGAATACTGAAGTAAAAACTTAAGACTGCCTTGTTACGCAAATTATAATTTCGTAAAGTAATGTTATCCTATGGTGAAAAATACCACCAGTTTTCTTCTCTAAGGAAGAAAAGTTTTTATTTTTTAATGTAACTAATTGTAATCGATAGATGAAATAAAAATACAGTTTTTATCCACAGAGAAAATCCTTTTAGATTTCTTAAAGTATTTTTTAAACGTTTGCTAAATATCACTAAAATTTAAATTTCGTCATCTGAATAATTTTTGAAAAGGTTCCTGTATGTCTCGGATAACACATCCCGTAACTTGTACAATATTGGGTTATATTATACGATATTAAACAATATTTCAAATATTGTACAATATTTGTGTGCTACTAGAGGTATAAAATAGACTACATGGCAAGACTTTTCGTTTTAATGTCTTCTTTCTGATGTGTGTTTCATACTTCGTTAAAAAAATTATAAAATCTATATTTCGACCATATAATTTTTTTAAAATAATATTTTCTGCACTTTCTACCATAATCCTATTTCTTCGAGGATGAATAAATAGCAAACCCTCCCTCTCATCACTGATTGATTTGGTCAGTTAGCCTTATTTTTACTAAATTATACAATCTTCCACGTAGCAAGTGATCCTTTTTATTTATGTTAGTTTCGCATCAAAAATGTGGTCATCTGGACACTCACAATGCACGTGTGTTTAGAGACACTTTTTAGAGAGTACTGCAGAAATGTTTAGGGAGATCATTACCTTCAGATTTAATTCATTTATAAGAAGAATAAGAAATATGTAGTTATTATAAAATTCGATTTCAAGATTTTCAAAATCATGTTTCTCATCTTCCTGAGTCGGAAAAAGACGTTTCTGAAATCATGTCACATTATTTATGAAAACGAGTATTCAGTTAACTTTATAGTTGCAATTTTGAATGTGACCGTGTCCCTAAACTTGAATGTGACATTTAAATTCGGCTTTAAAAACGCTATTGGAAAACGTCTTCATCCATCCCTGTATCTATGAAAAACACGATTTAAAATAATGATATATAACAGTTTGTAAGTTTTGGAGCAGTGGTCATCCCAAAACTAACTCTCTTAGTGTCTAATATTTCTTATTATGAAATACATGATATTGAAAAACAGTATTTACAAAAAAATAATATGAGCATACTGTTTTCGTAATTAGGGTTTCGTGTATTCTGTTGTGGCAACAATCATTGCAAAGTTTTAGAATAATTTTATTTATAATTTAATTAAAGAAATTAAACATTTGATTTTTTTACGCTCTTCACCGAGGCAGTTCTCTAGAGTGTTCCAAAGAGAAAGAGATAGAGACAGAATAGCTTTATTAGAAGCTTCCCGAGAGTTAACGATGAGTGACATGGCAGCTATATCACACACAGCATCTAATTTTATTTATATGATTCATGATAGGTATAAAGGATTTATGATAGGTAAATGTGATTCATGATATATATAAATGATTTAGGTTAGGTATTCACTACCCTAGTAGGAAACAAATATTATACAATATTGATCAATATTCACAATATTGTTTAATATTGTATGATATTGTTTAATATCGTATAATATCGCACAATATTGTACAATATTAAGCTACAGGATGTGCTATCTGGGTAGAAACGAAGGGGACGAAAATTACTTGGAAGTGAATAATATCATAAGAATGATTACTGTATAATATATGTATATATATATATATATATATATATATATATAATATGGTTATTTTTAAAATTCTTAGAATTATCATTTTGCAGCTTTTTTTTGTTGCCAAAGCTACTTTTGGCAGTGTTTTTAAAATTTCACTGGCGGGTTTACATCTGTCCTTGGTGACAGTTACGTTTTTATTACTTAAATATGTGATAAAAGTTTTTGTCTGTCCTAGATTTGACCAAATGAGGTCTGGTGTAAGAAGGGGTTTATGGTTGTTTAACTTCATCATTTTTGAGGAATAGGTGATTGCTTGAAGTTAAGGATCAATTTATGAAAATTTTTGAACTTTCTTGAGGAATAGGATTTGTTGAATTTAGTTTTCAGTTTTTTCATTATTGAAACTAGATTTGTCGCATAAGTTGGCGTTACAGTAGCATTCACAATATAATCTTCGCTCAAAAGATCAGATGGTAAGTGTAGTGCTATATATGAGTTGAGAACAGTAGTACTGATATGTTTTTTTTTTACAGCAGTACGCAAATTTAGGAAAATAATAGGCAAAGTTTCCATCCACTTTATATTTTCATGAGGCATAAGAGAACCTTTAAGATGTCTATGTAGTCTTTCTATCATACCATTTGATTGGGGATGGTATGCAGCTGAATGTATTTTGTGACTAAAATATTGAGAAGGCATGGATTCAAAATTTCGACCTTGGTCTGTAGTGATTGTTATTGGTGTTCCAAATCTAGGTTCCTAGTAGCACACAAATATTGTACAATGTTGATCAATATTCGCAATATTGTTTAATATAGTAGAATATTGCTTTATATTTTATAATATCGCTCAATATTGTATAATATTATGCTACAGGATATGCTACATGGGGTATTCACTTATGCACAAGTACTCGTACAGTAGTCTCGGTGGAGATATTAATTGTTGAAATGACCTCTGACCATCTTGTGAATCTATCTATAATAGCAAGACAATACTGATATTCTTCAGAAAGGGCAAGGAATCCCTGAAATTGAGATGAATGTGAGAAGATTGAGCATCGAGTTCAACAAAGGTGCTTAGAGGAACTTTTGTGTTTTGAAAAACCTTAGCATATTGACATTTTACACATGCATACACTTAATCTTTTATATCTGATTTCATTTTTGACCATGTGAATCGTTTGGAAATTAAATTTAAGGTAGTTGATAAACCAGAAAGAGATTTAAAAAGTAGATATTTTCAAAAATTATTTGTTGAAATGCTTTTGATATAAAGGGTGTGAGTGGGGATTGAGATGAATACCAGAAATTAGGTGGATATCATCCCGGGGAAAATAATGTTTTTGCAATTTTAAAGATATGTTGGACTTCATTAATTGCTGCAACTCAGAGTCATTCAATTGCTCTTGATAATTTTTATAGTCTTATTTTGAAGGAGGAGTGATTGCATTGATTTCTATTCGAGAAAGAGCCTCAACAATTATGTTATCTCTTTCGTTAACACAGTGAATGTCAGACGAAAATTATGGTATGTTATCTAAATGTCTAAGTTGACGTGGAGTACATTTTTCAAGTTTTAATGCAAAAATTAAAGATTTCTGATCGGTGTAAATTGAGATATTTCCACCCTCGTTCGTGCATATGACGGAATTTTTTATCGATACATTAATAGTATACAATTCCCGATCATATGTAGACCAGTTTCTCTGACTTTTATTAAATGTCATTGACAAAAAGGCAGTCGGTTCTCATTTCTCATTGCAATTGCATTAAATAGTTTCCTAATGCTGCATTTTATGCATCCGACTGAAAACTTAATTTAGAAGCAGGAATGGTGTTTTTTAATAAAATAGCATTGGCAAGAACCTTTTTGGCAAAAATAAATACTTTATCCGATTCATCTAGACAATTGAAGTGGATTTTCTGGCTTAGAAGGACGAGAGAATTATTTTTTATTTTTGTAACCGTCTAAGAATTTGTTCAATGGACATAAAATCTAAGCAGCTTTAGGAATAAATATCGCATAAAAATTATACATGGCCAGTACCCTTCTCAACTGAGTTAAAGTTTGTGGTCTGGGAATCTTTTGAATAGCTTCAAAACGATCAGGTAATAGTTCTGTTGAGACTCTATCTGAATTTCATATCATTCAGTCGTTTCTCCTCTAATAATATTCAAAGATGTGGTGTCTTAATATAAAATAATTCACTCGTATTTAATCTGACTCCATTTTATTCTCTCTTATTTACAATTCTATTTACAAGATGTTGCCATACACAAAAACATTATATTGGTTTTGCGCGCAATTAATTCCAACTAGAGTTTTAAAGAAGGTTAAAGCTCTAGTATGTTTTAAAATAAAATGTATTTTTTCTTTAGCCAAAGGCGCTCGTAACAAGTTCTAAACAAATTTTCTGAAATTTGATATACTAGATAGACATTCAACACACTTCTATGGTGAAGAATTGTTGAATGGTAGTTTTTACTGAAGCCCTAGAACATCAAATAGGTGTTTTGGATGCATTTTATTAGCTCAATTTTAAATAAATTTTAACATAGAATTAGAATTGTAGTAAGAACACTTAATATTAAATATCATCTACGTCCTGACAAAGGGTGTAGCGTGTCCTTTCCATGATCGGGTGTCCTGGGTTCGAGTCCTGGTTCGGACATGGTTGTTCTTTATCTGTGATATGTTTAAATGTGCCCCGCTGTAAAAAGGGTTTGTGGAAGAGAATGTGATGCATGAATAGCTGTTCTGTATGCGATGTCTTTATGTAATGTGTTGTCTACTTCTGTAAGCCCCGTGTGATATTAGTGCACGGGGATTTCTAAATGTTCAATAAAAAATGCCATTTATTTACCTAAGCTATTATTGGGCTTTTGATCTATGGCGTCTAGATGCTTGTGAAAGTACAAATAGTCAGATGCCCAACCCCTTGAAGTATTTTGTTCCTAATTTGATAATCTACAATTTAATTGATAAATGAAAAATTTTGGGTTCTCAAATTTAACTCTCTGCTTTTTGTAGTTGCCAAGTTCATTTCAATTTGGATTGTTAGGCAGATTTTCTCGATATGGATTTTGCTGAACTTGCGATAGAAATTTATACATTTGGTGTAAAATATCATCAATGAAACTTAATCCATCTATCTTAAAGTACTTCTGAGTTATCGTGGTCACAGATTGGCATAATTTCATAAAAGGTTTTTTTCCCGGATTCAGGGAAATGTGAATCTCCAAAATCCAAATTTGAATCTTTTGAAGATTAGAAATGTTTTTCTTCGAAAAAAAAAACCTAGCCACATAAATGAAAAAACTCTAGAAATCTATGGATTTCTCATGTTTACAAGGATTTATTGAAGCTGGTGGAGGCTCTGTGAGGGTGAGGGACATGTGAAGCTACATGCAATCGGACCTTTGATGAGTGTAGGCTCAACTATGACAGGTCAGAGATATTATCATCCCTTTTGACGCGTTACATCCATTCATGTGCTGTGTACATTCTGACGGACATGAATGATTCCAAAGGATAATGCTCCAACCAACAGGTTTTCAGCTGCTACCGAGTGACTTGAGGATTATTCTTTTGAATTTCTTTCCCACTTTTTCCCCCTAATTCTAATGAAATGAATATTATCGAACATATCTGGGATATTTTGCAATGTGCTGTCCTTAGGAGATCTCCACTATTTCTCACTCCCATGGTTTTGTGGACTGCCTTGCAAGAATCATGGCGTGAACTGTCTACAGAATATCTTCACAAATTAGTTGAATTCATGCCACGCTGTGCTGTGGCAATTTTGTTTGCTCGTGGGGGCTCTACACGATATTAGAGAGGTATACCAATTCTTTCTGACACTTTAATGCATTAGTGCTATACTAATGATAAAATGTAAAACATTTCTCGATAAATGTACTCATGTTTAGTTTTAAATCTGTTAGAAAATTTCCCCTTATTCTGTGAAAATTTTTTAATTTAATTCACCATGATAAAGAAAATCTGATTATATAACTGTAATTCTAATATTAATTACAACACACACACACACACACACACACACACACACACACACACACACACGCACACGCACACGCACACACACACACACACACACACACACACACACACACACACACACAC
>JAOUZG010030082.1:2190043-2200810 GCA_026289955.1 Argiope argentata
ACTTCTGAATGTTTTATTGCGATCAAATATTCTGTTTATGAAAATTTAATCGAAGCTTTTATAAATCACGGTATAACGGGATATCTGATTTCTCTTAAAAATAATTTTAGATGTTTTTCTCGGGATCCGTGATTCCTTTTGAAATACTTTCGAATTAAAATTATACCGAATAAAGAAAATTAGAAATTTTTAATCTGTATTGCTTTCCCCAACTGGTGTAGAAATATCGCTCATTTTATGTCATCACAATTGGCTTTGAATCCTCAGTTGGCGTTGAATATTCAGGGCTAGTATAATTTTTTGATCAATTATTTATAATCTTTATAATTATCATTTCGAAATAATCTGGTTGGTATGGCGTTGACATCCCTTGTGCTACGAGTTCAAGCCCCGTATATAGAAAAGAGAATGGAAAATTGTAAAGAAATTTGCTTACTATTTTGCCTCTTCTTCTTATTATTCTGTCATATTTCTATGCATATTTATATTAATTGTAATTATTTAATAAAAGGTAACTAAAATAAACATTTTCTTTGTTAACCAAAGTAGGAATTGATTTTAAAAATTGGTTTCTATATTACTTTGTTTTACATGATTGGAATTTCAAAAATAGGCAATAATTGATCTGAAACCAAAATTAATAATTATAAGCCAAATGCCCTATATTCTTCAAATTTCTTTATAAGTTAGTGATTTCGGTTATATTTTACAATCAATGAATTTATAAAGATAACATAAGTAAAAAAGTAAACATAATAGTTTAAATTCAGTTCTAAAATAGTTCTAAAATTATTAATAATAATAATAACTGTTCATTGCATAGATTTTAATTTCATAGAATTAATTCTGTTGCTTTTTGGTGTTTATGTATTCGAAACAATACTCCTACGTATTTTTTTATTCATTGATTCATAAAACGAATTTATTTGTTTTCCTCTTTTAACAAAACCATGGTTGACGAGTAAACATCAAAATTCGAAACTAGATTTACGTTCCTTTCTTACAAAAACAAAATTTAAAAAAAACCTTTCTCCTTGAAGAATTGCTACAGAATGGGTTTCTTGGACAAACTTTCAACCATACGTTCTTCAAGAATTCATTCGTTAAAAGCCTGGAAGAAATAATCGCAAAAATCCAACCAAATCTAATTTTTAACTTCCCAGAAGCAACGAATGGGTTAGGGAAACATTACTCTGAAGAAAAGCTATCTGCAGTCTTTCTTGAAACCTCCATCTTCCCTCCGCTTCGACTTCTTTCTTTTTGCCAATTTAACAGTCTCATCTTTTTCAATTATCGTAGGGTTAGGGAGTGGATTTGAGATGAGTTCTGGATCTTTCATCATAAAAAGAATTCGGTGAGTGTCACCGAAATGGTTTGGAAATTGACGCGCGCCATTTTTCTTGCGAGCATAAATTTCTGTAATGGCCTCGAGGATTTGGTAGTTAGTAACGGATTTTGATTTAATAAAAAGAGCGAGAATGGTTCTTTACTATGTTTCAGAAAGCAGAAGAAAATTATTTCGTTTGCTAGTAGGAGAATTGCACTATTAAAAGCGAAATTAAATCATATGTCAATTAATGGCATCGATTTATTATCATGTTAGAAGCATGATATTGTTTTCGTACTGAGGTTTGTGATGTCAACAAAAATCCAAAGGCGAAAAAAAAACCTTAGGGAAAAATTGAAATGTTATTATATGCACGAGCATTTCAAAAGATCAGCTTTAAATTACGTGATGCCATCCCATTTACAAAAGCTCTGATTTAAAAAAAATAAGTTAATGACTACAGCTAATAAAACCTAGAAAAATGCAACTTTGAGCACGTGATGATATGAAATCAAATAAATAGGAAATCCGACATTTTTTTAAAACAATAAATGCGAGACAAAGTTTTTTGGATCGTTTGCAATACTAAAGAGACTAATTTGATGGGACAATTAAAATGAATAAAAATATAACTTAACTTGCACTAGCAGTTGGTACTTGGTCGTTCAAGAACTTATGTTCTGACGTGATACTATGAAATATGCATAGCAGATTTCATTTTAATCTTTTATTAAAAATTGCTTTATTTACGAGCAGGTGATTTAAAAAATATAAATTAATGACTACAGGACATAAAACCTCGAAAAATGCAATTTGAGTCACGTGATTATAGGAAAGGATATAAATAGGAAATGTTATGCTTTTTTAAACAATAAATGCGTGACAATTTTTTTTGATCGTTTGCAATACTAAAGGGACTCATTCAATGAAACAATTAAAATGAATAAAAATATAATTTAACTCGCACGAGAACGAGGTGCTTGGCCGTTCAAGAAATAATGTTCTTACATGATACATTGAAATATGCATGGCAGATTTTATTTTAATCTTTTATTAAAAAAGTTGTTTTATTTACGAGCATATGATTAAAAAATTAAGTTGATGGCTACAGCAAATAAAATCTACAAAAATGCAATTTTGAACACGTTATTGTATGAAACAAGATAAATAGGAAATGTTATATTTTTCTAAACAATCAATGCGAGACAATTTTTTTGGGATCGTTTCAATTCTAAAGGGAATCATTGAATGAAACAATTAAATTGAAAAAAAAGAATATATAATTTAAATCGCACGAGCACGTGGTGCTTGGCCGTTCAAGAAATTATGTTCTGGCATGAAACATTGAAATATGCACAGCAGATTGCATTTTAATCTTTATTAAATTATATCTTAAGTTTCCTAATTTTTTCTAAGACAATTATTCAAATCTGGAGGGCGTCTATTTGATAAGAATTTTTAAATATTTCAGCTCGAAACCAGTAACAAAAATATAAAATTGTTATATTCTCTCTTATTAAATAATATTATTCAATAAAATAATATTTGTTATTTTAAGAAACTAATATATTATAATATTTTTTATTCTCTAGAGGATTTTTCTATTTTTACTATTAGAGTTGAATAATAAATGTTCAAACAGTTAAAAAAATGAAATTATAAAACTGTTATATTTTTTTTATTAAATAATTGATTCGTAAATTAATATTTCTTATTATAACTTTTTATTATAAGAAGCTATTAATATTTTCTTATTTTTCTTAAATAATATTACATATGTTTTACTAGACGATTGCTCGATTTATAGGAAATGATGGAAAATTTCATTTTTTTTATCGCCGTTTTAATAAAAGGTATTATGATAAAAAGAAATATCATAGGTTATAAATCAATTTAGACGGAAGTTTCAGACTCAAAAAACTTCGCTCTTGATTTTTGTAGACTGTTTTGATCACAGAGACAATTTAATTGATTTAAGTACATTGATGTAAACTTTTAATACTTTGCTAATATCGATCAGAATTGATGTTGATTATCCAATATTTTACATCCACCAAAACTTAAAAATAATAAAATAACTGTAAAGTTAAAAATATGTTTTATATCAAAACTTTTATAATAAAATGAATTCAATTTTTAAGCTATTAATATAGTGAATTCTATTATGTTTTTTAGATTCCATGAGCGTATAAAAATTTGTAGGTAAAATCTTCTTTTAACAAAATTGTACCTTCTACACACAATATTATGGATTATGAATGATGTGCACTATTTGATATTTTGAAACAATTTCTATCTCAATGAGATAGAGCAGAATACAATTTCTTATAAAAAGTATTAAACTATAAAATAATAAAGAATCTAATAAATATTCTTCTACACTAACATAAAGAAGAAGGGTTCAAATTTGGAAAATAATTCCATATTCTTCATGTATTGTATAACATTTCAGGAAAAATTTCGTATTAGTTAGTATAGCATATGTTGTATAGTGTAGTTCGGTGTAGCATATGTTGCTAAACGCATTTTATCGTATAGTGTATGTTGCTAAACTCATTGTATTGCACAGTATAGCATATGTTGTTGCTAAACGTATTGTATTGTACAATATAACACATGCTGTTAAACGCATTGTATTATACAATATAACATATGCTGTTAAATGCATTGTATTGTACAGTATGGAATATGCTGCATGTTGTAGTATAGTATAGCATATATTGTATGGTGTACTACAGTATAGCCTGTATTGTATGGTGTAGTACAATATAGCATATGTTGTATGGCGTAGTACAGTATAGCATATGTTACTAAATGCCTTATATTGTATAGAATAGGTTGCTAAAGACATTATATTGTACAGCGTATGTTGCTAAACGCATTGTATTGTACAGTATAACATATGATGTTAAACGCATTGTACTATACAGTATAGCATATGTTGTATGATGTTGTATGGTGTAGTTCGGTATAGCATATGCTGCCAAAGGCATTGTATTGTATAGCGTGTTGCTAAACGCATGCTAATTAACAGTACAAACATATACTGTTAAACGCATTGTGTTGTACACTACAGCATATGTTGTTGAAAGTAATAATAAAGTTATTTTTCCGTTGAAACTAATATGAGTAATACTAGCATCATGAGATTATTTCACTTGCAAACTGAAAGAATATATGCAACAATAACCAATATAAATATTCTTGCATATTTTCCGTTGATAAAATATTTTAGGCGAATCTCCAAATGAGAGATTTAACACACACACACACACACACACACACACACGCACGCACGCACGCACGCACGCACGCACGCACACACAATTAAGCTGCATTTATGTATTTCTATTGCAACTAACTAAAATTGTTAACTTCACAATAGTATTATATGCCTCTTTTATTTATAAAGCTATAATTATTAAAATACATATATAGTTCATTTTCAATGGTAAATTATATATTTTTAAACACATGTATATTTCATATGCTTTATCTGCAAATAGATAACATTAACTTCACATACTTCTTAAATTCAAGTAAGCATCAGGTGTATTGCACTGACAACAGTTACTTTTAAAGTACATATATCGATATTTATTCATCTATAAAGAACTATTAGTCATTATAAATTACTTATTTCTAGAATTTAATATATATAGCGTTCATTAATTATTGTCGGAGTTTTCGTATTTCATAGCTTTCGAATAAAAAATATTTCGCAAAACCCGATTATGTATTCGTAAATTACAACTCAATGAATTTTATCAATTTTATTAAAGTGCACAAAAAACTTATTAAAAGTTTATATTAAAGCTTGACCAATTTGCACTTTGTAGGCATTCAGCTGAAGGCGGTTATGGAGAACGTTCCATATCGTCGTATGCGGCATATGTAACTGCACAGTTGATTGTCTCGTTGATTTTCGCGGACTGCAAGTAAATGTTTCTTGGATGAGATCAACATCTTCCTGCGAAGTGCTCGGTCTTCCCGCTCCTTTTCGGTGTAGAACGCTACCAGTTTCCTGAAATTGTGTTAACCAGCGTCTGATAGAAATATCCGAAGGAGAATCTTTCTTGTACGTGGTCTTGAAGAGACGTTGAGTAGTTATGACTGATTTAGTTTCGAAAAACCACAATACACACATTGCTTTTTCAGTACGGGTGAAATTTTTATTTATGACGTCATAATTACCCAGACTGCAAATGCGATAATATTGCATTGTTGTCACTTAAATTCCTTTGAGTTGCAATTTACGAATACGAAATCGTTTTTTGAGTAATGTTTTTTATTCGAAAGTTATGAGGTACGGAAACCACGACAATAATTAATGAGCACCCTGTAGAATCATATTGAATTATTACTTATTTTCGCAAAGAAAGCTCTTTTAAACAAATGAATATGTCACAATTTCATGTTTTATATTCCATTCAAGCTCCATATTTTTATTTTAAATTTATCAACAATTCATAACAACATTTTATCTTCACTTATTTTCTTTATATAATCTGAATTTTGTTATTATCTGAATGTGATATTACAAACGACAATTATAAAATTTCTAGCAAAATCACATTATCCAGAGTCATATAGATTAATATTAAATAAAAGCGTACATTGTTTGATAAAAAAAGAATAAAGCTGCCATCCTTATATTTTATTTTTATTTTTACAGATGCGTATCAAAAACAAAAAATTAAAACAGCGTGTTAGAAACCCCCAGTGTTTCATCGTTTTACTGAGAAGTTTCTCCCAAAATATTAAACGCATCCACTGAGTTAAAATGGTAAATACTGTTCCTGTTTTATTTTAATCTCTATAATGAAATTAAAAAAAATGTATAAGGATAGATTTATAACTGTTTATGTAGAGAATCTTGATTTATTTACATCGGACTATAATGTTATAACCTAAATTAAATTATAAAACTAAAAGAATCTCTGATAAATGTGGATGTTTTCTTTCCTTTTTTTAAATACTGTGATTTTTTTAATCAAATATTTTTGCATGGTTTTTAGTTTTTTTTGGTTACAATGAAGACCTTGATGATTGCGTTCTTTTACTTAAAGGTTATGAGTACTTAATATGATTAGTTTTGCTCTTCAGCTTTTCAAGCGTAATTTAAATTTATTGCATTTAAAAAATGGACAGAGTGCTAAAAATAAATTCAAAAGTACTTGTAAAAAACTCATAAATATTAGAAAAGCCTTGCAGATTTTCGTAGGAAAACATAAAAAAATCTTTTGAAGAATTCTTATGGATATGTTTCTAAGAATCTCTATAATCAAATAATCACACCATAATCAAATTGTTTTTTTATTCTCTATAATCAACTAAAAATGATCTCTATAGTCAAATAATTTCTCTATAATCAGTGCTTTTTTGATCAATATAATCGAATAAAAATAATCTCCATAATCAAATTCTCTTTATAATCAAATAAAAAATAATATCGAATAACGAATTTTCTTTAAATCTCTATAATCAAATCAAAATCGCACAAATATAAATTTATGTCTATATAGAGATTTTGAGATTTATACATATTGGAATACAGTAATATAGCTTAAATTAAATTATAATATTAAAAGAATCTGTAATAAGAATGAATGCTACTTCTTTAATCCTATATTTGTCATTCCTTTTTTTGTCCTACGATTTTATTATTAATTTTTTTTGCATTCTCCCTGGTTTTTTGGTTACAATAAAGACTGATGAATTAGTTCATTAAATCTTAAGGCGCGAATCCATATTTTAATAAGTTTTGTTCTTCAATTTTTCTGGTTTAATATAAAGTTATTGCGCTAAAAAAACCAAGGTAGCGTGCTAAAAATATTATTAAGTGCTTGTAGAAAACCCATAAATATAAGTAAGAGAGCCTTGTTGATTTTCTTAAGGAACCAAAAATTTTTTAAGGAATTCTTATGGGTATATTTCTAATAATAATTTCAAAGCATAATTATTTTCTGACTTCAAAATAAATGTTTTATAAAGATATACTTTTGTTTTTAGAGTTTCTGTGCTGAATTAATTAAGAAATTCTATTTTCTTTCCATGGTAAATCTTTGTTTTATTTTTGAGCGACTGCTTTAAAATATATTTGTTACGATTATTAAAATTTTTGTGCTTGAAGTAAGGATAAAGAGTAAAAATTCAAAATTCATTCTTAAGGTATTGATAATAAATTTATTATATTATATTTTGGATAAATATGTTAGCTATTTTATATTTTTCTTTAAGAAATATGTAAAATTTAATATAATACAATATTTTTATGTTTCTTATACTTAATCTTATAAAAGAAATGCATTTTTTGTTTTTTAATAAATAGTTCTGTATCATATTTTCCCTGTTTTATATAATCATTTCGAATTTTTCTTTTTAACTGGAGAAAATTTTAAATTTGTTAGAATGAAATTTTAAATTAATTCGGCGCTAATCTGTAGAATAAAAAAATTGCTTTCATTCAAAATTCATAAAATTCTCTTAAAAGAATCAGAATTTAAATATGCATTATGATGCTTCAAATAAGAAAATCTACTGTTATATGAAGTTTTATTTCTGTGAGAGTATGAAGTTGCTCAAAAAATATTTATTTTTTCAATTATTATTAAAAAATAAATACAAAATAAAAATATAAAGAACATTTCTTCTGGCCAGAGAGAGTATGCGGTTAATATAGAGCATAAAATAGAAAATCCATGATTTTATTTATATTTATCAACACTAATCTTTTATTAACATTATTTAAAGATTCCTTGACACATTACTTTTTAAAATCTTTTAATGATTAAAATTTGTGTTCATGAAATATCATTACAACTTTACATTAAAAATATGCTATATAAGAATAAATTTAAATGGATAAATCAAAAGTATTCACTTTTATTTTTGGAAAGTAAACTTAATTAAATTATTGTATTATGAAATGGTCTTAAATGTTTTATTATATCGTCTGCTCATTTTTTTTTTCAAACAATTTGTAATGCTTACAATCGGTGAAATGAATTAGAATACTTTATAGTGAATTCTTTCTTGAAATTGTTTACTATTATTGAAGATTGAACTTTGAAATTCATACGAAAATGACTTTAACTAATGTAATTTTACTTATATCTAAATATAATTTGTAAGTGACCAACTATTTATTACTAGCCTAAATGAATATCTTGTAATAGATAAAAATATTAACTCCTCAGTTAGGAATTTTTTGATGATATCCTTTCATTCCAAATTGTTATATCTTTTGAGGTCATTACTTTTGATTAAAATATTTAATTTAGGAAGTGTTTTGTAAATCTGCTCAAAATCAAAAATAATCTTCCAAATTATAGCAGTTTGATTGATTTGTTATTATTTGAGATTTCTTCATTTTATATATAATTCATAATCAACATGACCACATAGATTATTACTAATAGTTTTACACTTATCACTTTTAAAGAATACGGTGATAGTATGCTTTCATGTAAACGAAATAATTATAGATGTATGCAATATTTTCTTGGTTTAAGAAAAAAAAATCTGATAAAAATAATCTTAGTATGATCAATTTGTTTGTTTCAAAGGATGTTATATTCTGTTTCAGTCAAATAATTGAAACCGGATGAATTTTGTCTAAAATCTTTAACAAGCGTTTTGTAATTTTGGTTTAAGTTTAGACTAAAAAATATATAAATAACTAAAATTGCATTTTTATTTTAAGCTTTTATACACTGAACTGACTAATGTTTGATTTCAGTTTTATTAAAAATTTTATAAAGTGAAGATAATAAATAAATATGTTATAATATTTTAAATTTTCATGAAATGTTTGTATTATTGTTTCAAACTTAAAAGGAGAACATAAATAATTCATCCAGACATAAGTTATTAAATTAGCAAAATATGAAACCATAAGTATTCTATTCTTGGAATGATATTATTTAAGGTAAATGAATTTAATAATTTAAATATTTAATGGAAATCTTTAAAATTATTTAAGCTTCGGATGTTAAATCTTCCTATAAATTCTGCTTTTTTTTACGTCATCTACTATATTTATATGTATTTCAAATAAAGAGAAACATTTATTCTAAATCAAAATTATTTTTAAAATTAAATTTATATGTTTCTGAGTATAGCATATTGCAGTATTAATACATTTTCCTTGCACGAATGAACTTTTTTGTCAAATAATGGAGTTATAAAAGATATGAACTCTTTATAAAAGCTATGAACTTTATATTAATATAAGATCTTTACAAATTCTAAAGTTTCTAACTTATTTAAATCTTAAAAGAAAATTGAGAAAAATTTATTTAAATGTAAAATATATCGAATGATATTAAAAGGTTTTGCATTCTAATTGGATGTATTATATTGAATTTGAATTGCGGCAGATGTTCAGTTTATATTCAAAGAGAAAAGGTATGTAGTAAATATATTCCGAAATTTCTATGGAATAATTTTATTGAAATAATTTTAATATTATGAAAAAAAGAGCAGTTTATTGCATACAATTATTAATTTAATATCAATAAAAAGTTTAATAGGACATTTTAAATAAAGATTAAAGTATAATATTAAAATATAACAGAATAGAAAATTCAAAATAATTGAAAACTCTAAAATGTATAGTTCTCAATGCACTGCTTATAAATATTATGTAAATGAATAAAAAAATTAAATCATCATTTAAAGGCACCATCAATATATATTTATTCAAATCATTAAAATATCTTAGATAAGAAATACCAAAATAAATGCTCCCTTTTCAGTATCTTTCCAACTGATAAAGTCTAGAAAAGAACTTTTATTTATCCTTTTTGATGGGGCACGGATTTAAATTATACATTTTTATTAATAATCAATCTTTTTCTTCAACAAAAATCCTAAAATATGACGAAATTAAAAGCAAATACAAATTTCATAACTATTTATTTTTTATTAAAAAAAAACTCGATAATCTTCATTTTGATCGAGTTAACAATAAATTTTTGATTGTTTTTTGCCATTAGATACAATATATATGAGCATTTTTGATAAAGAAGCTAACATTTGTTATAAAAAGAAATATTGATTTGAGATAAAATAGCTAACAGTTTTGATTAACTGAAACAAAGTTAAAAGTAAAGTTTACTTTCACGTGCTTACATTTAAGAAGAGAAATTTTATTAAACTCTCTGACATATTGTGAAGAATTGCTTTTTGCATTATTTAAAAGGAATTAAATTTCTTAATCTGAAATTAAAATTCTTTTCGAATGCTTTTATATTAATGCTGGCATTTACCAATCGTTCTTTGTTTAGGAATGCGCAATTTCCTTACATTCTTATCATCATGTGAAATCGAGATATTGTTTTTGTTAGTAGGTTTTGGTGTCTTCGAAATTTGATGTTGAGAAATATTTGTTTTTTTTTAATTGGTAGATAGCGAGTCACCTGACCCATAACATTGGA
>JAOUZG010030082.1:2200820-2213072 GCA_026289955.1 Argiope argentata
AATATTCCTAACAGTTTATTACAATATTCCAATATTCCTAACAGTTTATTACAATATTCTAATATTCCTAACAGTTTATTACAATTTGAGCCGTTCTCAAATTTTTAATCATTTAATATTTACTCCTACTTTAAATGTAAGATAAATATTTTTAGATATACACTTAGACATTTTATCTAAAGCAGGAAATTGTGCAATTTTACTGAATGATAATCTACATTTGCGATAAAAGTTGTTTTAAACAAAAATAGTAAATCTATATTAACTAAAGTTAAATAATACTACATGCTATATTTGTTCTTTAAATTTGTGTTCTTCGTTTGCTATTATTTTGAGCAATTGAAAAAAAGAATTTGCAACGGTTTCAGTGAATATTTTATTTATGCGAAACCATACTTTCCTTTCCGTATTTTCTTGAATTCGCTGACGTCATAATTTGATCAGATACTTTTCTCCCTTCTCTTAACAGTCTCCAGTGGCAAGAAAACAGCAGAGCACAAAACCTATTCTCGGTCTATTTCTTAAAACAGAACGAAAATAGAAAGAACTTTCTTCTTCGAAACAAGGAAAGGTAGAGAGCGAGTTTCTTGAACAAACTTTGAGCCAAACGATCTTTAAGAGTTCGTTCTTTATAAGCTAAAGAAATCGTCCCGAAATCAATTCTAATTTGATTTCCTATTTCATGGAAACAATGGATGGTCACAAAATATTATTTAGAAATCGAATTCTACGGACTAATTTTTTATTATTCAAAGAATTTTTCGATAGATAAACCGTTCTTCGATGCATTTAGAGTTTTATCATTTACAATAATTATTTAGTAATTATAAGTTTGAAATTAGTTCTGTATCTTTCTTTATAAAACATATGCTTTGTATCACTGAAATTGTTGGGAAACAATCGGTAGATTATATTTATTGAACAAAGAAATTTCTTTTTTAGATTAAAGCTATTTATGTTTACTTGAATGCTATGATTTAATAAAAATGGCTTAGATGTGCATTATTGCTTGAAGACTTAAATGATACATATTTATGCTTTTTATTAAAGTAGTAGTATCAAGTTGATGCACAAAGAAAGAATCAATTATATATCAATGCTTTAAACAAACGAATAGTTAATTTATCTATTATTTCAACATTTTTTTTATAAAACATCAACTCCATAAATAAAAATGAAATAGGAGAATAATAATTAAGACAACTTTTTTATTATTTAGTTTTTTTTGTTATTTTGGAAAAATGTGTTAATGAAGATTGGTAAATATTGAAGTACAACTATATTAAATGACGACCAAAATGTTAATATTTTTCTGAATATACTGAAACGAAAGTAAATGTGTTATCAATAAAAATCAATTTTTTATTTCCTGAATTTTTCCTTGATTTATTAATTAATATTCATTAGATTGGAAGGCTTCGAATTTTTTGGTACAAGAATCAGTTTGTACTAAAAAATTCGATCATCGCTCCAAACAAACCACCACTCCAAACATAAGACAAAATCAAATTAATGCAAAAAATAAGCAAAAGAAAATATGAAAACTAATCTAAAAAGTTAGTAAGATTTGAATTTATGGATAAAATTTGATGGAAAATAAAAATACGAAAAATACTTTGATGATGTTGTATCCTATCAAGAAAATATCAGAATGTATGATTTTTAAATTATTATTTAGAATTTGAATATTTAGGCAAAGTAATATTTTTTTTAAATATAAAATATTATTTTGCAATACATGAATCCTCTTTAGCAAGAATTTCTTGATATTCCAGGTTCAGGAATATACTGAGTTGGAAAGAAAGAAAAAAAAATACTTCAATCCAAATTTTCCCATATCCCTGTCTCGAAAAATAAAATTTCACATTGTTTGAAAGGACAGTGATCAAAATATCAAAGTTTTAAGTATTAAAATTTGAGAATTCTAAAGACACTAAATAGACAGACATTTGAAGGTCGAATTGCTGGTACAACAGAAATAAGAAAGTTGATATTATTAAAAAAATACTTTTTTTAAAAGATAAAATACTATTTTTCAATACTTGAGTCAGGACATCCCATATCCATGTTACGAAAAATAAAATTTCGTATAGTTTTCAAGGCTAGTGAACAAAATATCAAAGCTTTGGAACATTGGAATGTGCTCATTCTAGTAATATTGGTATTAGACATGTTTTACAAATATTTGAGCGTCCCATTGCGCAAGCAAAAAAAATTTAAAAGATTGATATAAAAAAAATTCTTTAATATTAAAAAAAAATAATGTTACGGATTTACTACTTCCATCGGGGTTCGATGATGAAATAAACAGTCCTTTAGTATAAAATAACGACTACCTTTATTAACACCAAGGGCACTAATACACAGCCAACATAAAGGCAGGACTGCGCAAAGCAATATACTACAACCAACAGTAACTTACACGACGTAAACAGAAGTAATAACATCCACAGTACATAAAGCGACTAGACAGTATTCAGCAGCAAAGAGGATCCTCAGAGCTCAACTCTATGGTCTCTCCAAACGTTTGAAATTCTCCACTTTCTCCTCGCTTTAGCCGCCTTCAACTGCCGACTCACTACTCCACACACGACACGACACTGCTTCCACAATAGACAGCAGGACTCTACAAGCAGTTGTTCACTTCAGCAACTTCTTGGGCTCCACACAACGTTGCCACTGAGGCGGACTATTCCCCTTTTGCTTCGTTATCGTCTCGAAGATTCATTCTTTGAATCCAACAATTCTGGTTCAATTCATTCAATTCCTACTATTAGCTCAAAGTCTCCCTATATATAGACATATCTCGTTCAAATTTTTATTCGTTTATTAAATACTTTTTATTCATACCTTCAGGTTCAAGTAAATTTTTTAAAACTTCTAGTGGCTGACATTTGATGTTAATTCCGTTTTTACAAATATTAATTTATTAATTTTTTATTAATGAATTAAAAACTAACTTTCTCGCCAAAAATCTTCATTTCCCCATCGCCAAATAAGTAACGGATTGAGTTTGTTTTTTCTCACTCCAATAAGGATAGACTTAACATGTTTTTCGGTCGATTATTTCAAATGATTTTGTTTATTTTCTTAATGTTTGAGGCATTTAAAATTACTTGGTTCATTAATTGAATTTTTGGATTCCTTTTGAAGTACTTTCAAAATAAAATAATATTGAATAAAGAAAATTAAAAATCTCTAATATGTATTGCGTTACCCTAACTGGCGTAGAAAATTCACGCATTTTGTGTTGCCTCAATTGGCTTTAAAAATTCAACGCTAGCATAATTTTTTAATCAAATATTTATAGTAAGTGTAATTATTAGGGCTGGATTGTCTGATTGGTAAGGCGGTATATTCACCAATTATCAGACCAATCAGCCAAAACTGGCATCCTATAGGATAAATCGTTAAATTCTCGAAATTTCCAGCAATATCTGTTTTGTCACCAAACTCGTCGATTTCGTCTCCAAGTCGCCAAATGTTCGCTAAAGCTTTAAGATTACTGACGCACCCGATCATTACCTATAAGGCTATTATAAAAAGCGTTTTTTTTTACGATTAAACTATTCGTGCTAGAAACCAAAATAACAGTTTTGTATCATTATAAAATTTTATTTAATTATTATATTTGAATTTGAATTCGAATTAAAATATATTTGAATTCGAACTTCCTATACTAATTTCGCGAAAAATAACATTTTCTACAATTTTAAAGGTTAATGAAAGAAATATCAAAGTTTTGGGCATTTTGGTAACCCCTGTTGTGCATACATTTGACGGTCACATTTCAAGCACTGTAGAATTAAGAAGATTTGTATTTAAAAATCTAAACAATGCTTAAATTTTTTTATGTTCCAATACATTCTGATATCCATGTCGAGAAAAGTAAAATTTTATATAGTTTGCAAGGCTAGTGAACAAAACATCAAATCTTGTATAAAAAGAAACCATACATTCTTATTTCTTTGGATAAGGAATAAAAGCAAATCCTAAGAAAACTAGAAATTTCTTATACAGTAAAAACAAACTGCTATCTTACGTTTAGGTTTAGATTCCATTTTTGCTTCTACTCCAATACGAGGAGTTACTTCGGTTTGGCAACTTCAGTCTTCATTCGGACAGCTTTTGTTCCAGGTAGTCTCCATCGTTTTTGGATCTTACCTAAAAGTTTTGCATCCGTATCGAAACAATTTCCGTATACTTTTCCTTTTTTCCCCCATTTTTTTAGTTCCTCCCTTTTCTGAGTTCACAATTGCAATAGTAATTTTTTTTGTTGTGAAAACACAACTGCGTTTCTTTATATCCTTAAAGAAAACCAGCTCTATATTTTTTCAAATAAAGAAACAAAAAGAAGAAAAAAGAAATACGATTAGTAGCATTTATTTTATGGATGGATTTTAGTTAAATGATTTTATATTTAAATTTCAATATCTATAGTTTCTACTAAATTTATTTAAACTTCTATCATGTTAAATTCTATGGATGTAATATAAGCAAATGTTCAGATAAATTTAAGAATTTATTACATTTAAGAGAATTTTTTTAATGTTTTAATACATAATTTAAGAATATGTTTTTATTTTTTGAAACAGTAGGTATTATAAATACTTGTAAAGACACAAATTCTTGAGATTCTTTTCGGTACATAACTGAAACATAATTCTATTCAGTTATAATGTTAAATAATATTATCAAATGTTATTTCGAATATTTTATCCAAGCATTTCCATACATTAATTATCGATGTCGAGTAATCTTTATACCTTGGTGTATAAATGTTGGATATATAATTTCGAATACTTGATGTACAAAATTTAGCGCGTATTTTAGATACAGATCTGAAATGTCTTTTCACGTAATTAATCTATAGAATTTTGTTCAGATTTCAACATATTTTTGAGTTTTAAGTTATTAATACTGTTACAAGCGGACGAGAGACGCGAAAATACGTCGAAGTTGGTGACGTTTGGCGAAAGGAATAGTCTAGTAGCCACTGGATCGCACGAGGTGTTTTGAGAAGTTTCGCGTGTTTAAGGGCAAGCGCTTCCTCGGCTATATAAGGAACGAGTAGTCGTAGTCAGTCAGCCAGTTATTAGTTGCGAGTTTATTTCTTCTCGGAAGAGAAGCGTCTCGCTGGATAAGTGGATTACTTTTCTTGCTTGTTATTAGCGAGCAGTGTTTACGTTTCCTATTAACGTTGTGTTATTGAGCTCGTTGAGATTTACTGTTTACTGTTATATACGATATCAGTTTTTATTGTGCGTAAGGCTTGCATGTACGCTGTAAGTGACTACTGACTGCTGAATTGTGTTTATCTAAAGCTTTACTTTATCAATTTATCCTGTAAATAGCTGTAAATAAATTTGTTTATGCTGTCCTCAAGTAAAGTCCATGGAATCCGAACACGCTACCCTGAAAACGTAACAATACTTTCGTTATCAAATCAGCAGAGCTACTAATAATACAGATGCCAAGTAATCTATTTGTCTCGATTATTTGAATGCCTTTTACTAATGTTAATACTAGTCAACAGTTCCCGACATTTGAGTATTTTCGGTACATTGGTAATGTTTCTTCTCATGAAATTTTGATGTGCCGCTTTGATGTGCCGCTTTGATCTATTTTCAAAAAGGAAAAGATGATGGATTTAAAAAATAAATAGAAAAAGACAAATTAAAACAAATGAGTTATTTTTTAAATTTTGAAAACCATTTAAAATAAATTTTATTTTTAAAAACATAAGTTTTTTATATTTTTATAATTTATTTAACTTTTTTAAATTAAATTTTATTATTTAAAAATCACATAGATTTTATTTATAATAAATTTTGAAATTATATTACTATAATTAATTATTATATTATTATTTTTTATAATTTACTTATAACTTATCGTTTGTAATTTAATTTTTATTTAATTAAATTTTTTTATAAATAATTACTTATTGAGTAATTATGTTGAAGTATAGATGAAGTATTTCATTAAAATAATGACTTTGGTAATATATTTTCATAAGTACTATTTATTACTTAACTTTTTCCTTTTAATGAGAATTCAGCTTTTTAATATAACATAATGTAATTTTGGTTTAATAAAAAAATGCTAGTAATTTTATTCAAAAATATCCAAGATATTCTTTAATTTTATGAATTAAAGATAATCAATCTACATTTTACTTTTAATATTTCCTTAAGTATTAATAAAAGTTAAAAGACATTGTTAATTTTCACTTGTGCATATTTTGAAAGGGTCATCTGATTAAATACTTTGTTCCACGGCTATTAATTTAGGCTTATTAAATTGAAAGTGGATTAGATAGCTTAATATTAAATTAAAATATATTTGGTATATCGCAATATTTATTTTGACGTATACAAACGGCACTGATTCAGAATTCTGAATTTAAACTAAAGGCTTGCGTTTTATTTGAAACATTTTAGAATATATATTTTGCAATTTAATTAGTGCAATTGGGCAACCGGTAAGATATGTGTCTGAATATATATATGTAGATTCTATTTAATTATATACATACATTAATGATTTATATGAACGTTATTATATACATACGTTAATTATATACATACATTAATGATTTATACCAATTAAACGAAACCCGCATTATTCAAAATTACAATTCAAAAACCTTTGTTTAGTTTGAAAGATGATTCATTTTTATATTTAGAATTTTCTTTCCGTTTATCTTGAAGTTAATAAGCTTTAACTTTAAACTAATGTTTAGGAATGTAATACAGAAAAAATTATTTAAAATGGAGAAAAAATCATATTTTGCATCTTTAATAAAAATATGGGAGATTGCGCTTTTCTATGTATAACGGAACTTCATCGAACAAATTTTTAATGTAAATCTTTTAAATTTGCTTCAAACATAATTTATGGTAATGTGATCTTGAAACTAATATTTTGCGGGCTTTCTGGCACAGAGGTAGCGCGTCTTCCTCGTGTTCTGGGAGTCCCGGTTCGGCCATAGTTGTTCTTTTGTTTTCTATCTGTGAGATGTGTGAATGTGTCCCCCCGTAAAAAGGGGCTGTGCAAGCGTGTGGGTGGGCGTTTCATCTTCATATGAGCTAGAAGTCAGACTTCTGCCCTCGGGTGCTCAGGGGTCCATACCCTCAATAGCTACCGTACCCCTCTTTCCGTGGTGAAAAGCAGACACGATATCATCTAACGAATATTTTAATTATTTAAAAGATTATTTTAGATATTTTAGTGTTTTATAATAATTTCTGTGATAATTTAAAAATTGATGATTTCACATTCTAAATTTGAAAGTTTTAATGATAATTATTCTGTTACCATGGGAAGTTCTTATAAATATTTAGCATTTTTAAAAAATATTTTTTATATATACGTTTTAAAATTAGGTTATGTCGCTGCAATGTGATTCAAATAATGTTCATTGCTTTCATCAAATAATTAAATGCCATGCATTTCATTCTTTTTTAAAAGCTCATAAAAACTGCTTGTTGTTTTTGCAATTCTTATGAGAAAACAGAAAGATAAATCAAAACATCGAAAAAGTCAAGACGCATTTGTGAAACAATTCACTAAGCACTTAAGTTTTCAATCGCACTACTGATGTCATGAATTAATACTACAGCAAAAAGGTTCATTCATGCAACAAAAGGTGGGTGAAAGGCTATTGATATAAACACATTGTGACATCTGTTACAATTTGATACTTAAAAATAGTATATTATCTGCATATAAGGCATTTAATTGAAAATAAAAACTAAATTGAAATTAAATCTTAGTTTATTACATCGTTGCATACAGTTATTGAAATTAAATCTTAGTTTATCACATCGTTGCATACAAGCATTGAAATTAAATCTCAGTTTATTACATCGTTGCATACAGGCGCTGTTTATAATTTATGGATAGAATACTTCAAAACCAAATTTTTTTAGTATACTTATGATTGTGAACTTCTTTAAGAATCCTTGAGCTTTCAAATAGAAAAATTCTTATATGAATAAAAAAAATGCTTGATTTTATGCATGAAATTTTTTTACAGATAACTAATAATGAAATTTTTGATAAGATATTTTTATGGTAGGTGTATTTTAAGTGGCGTGTTTCATTGCTTATAAATTATTTTTGCATCCATTCTGTAACAAAAATTCTTTTTTATCAATCGGAAACTAATTTTACAAGGCCGTGATAGCCATATTGGTAGAGTTTTGGACTCGTATTCCTTAGATTGAGGACCCTGCCGGTCGAAGACTTCCCGTTTGTGGTCGTGGCCGGCGCACGTTAAATCTGTCGTGGTCACAAAGTCCCCCAAGTCGAAAGTAATACCATTAGGGATACAGGTCAGAGGTGATCGTTCTCTTTTCCAGGTTTAAATTACGATCTCTGTATGAATGAATGAAATGCATGAATGAAGCCAGCCCCGTAAAAAGGGTTTGTGACGTGTGTGAGCTAAAAGTCAGACATCTGCCCTCGGGTTCTCAGGAAGAACCCGAGGGCAGAAGCTACTCGGATTCCAACTGCATAAGATTATTCATAATTTCGGAAGCACTTGCCCTAAAGAGAGGGAGTTTTAATATTACATTGTTATTTAATGTTACATTGTTATAATATTGCTTTGACATTAGTTTTCTTTAGTTTTCAAAATATAGTAGCCATATATTGTATATGGTAACTATATTTTGTATATATGTTATTTGCTTTTGGGTTACCAAGAGCTTACTTTGTATATAGTTGTTTTATACCTTTTTATTTTTAACAGCATTTTCTTAGTTAACGTTGTTTATATTTTTATGTTCCTCTGATAACTGTTGAAATGTTTGATAATTACTATACTTGGAGATAAGGTGACAATTTTTAAGAATTTAAATTCGTTTCTTTTTCCTATCTGGTCCTTTGAATTAAGTTTTATGAAAATTAAGTTGATTAACCTGCACTTCCGTGCTGGATGGGGGTTGTTGCTTCGCGGCGGCTAATCGTTATTTCAGAATGGCTTCGGCCGGGTCGGAGTATACCTATGCCTCCCTCAGAAGCTACTGCACCCCTCCTTCCCATGCAAAGCGGAACACGACAAAATACAATAGGACAAGATTTATCAACCCGTTCTTCACATACCCTTTTCTTTAAAATGTCTGTTTTTGTTCTTTTGCATAAAGATCTTACTTTTATGTATTATTATTTAATTATTCAATATTCAAGACTTTATTTTTCGTTGCTAATCTTTCCTGAATTTTCTAATGTCTGTAACGATTTCGTTCCATTCAGACTTCCGAGTAATTTACAGAACTGAATTCCTTCTGTTTCTATTTCTGAAAACAAAAGAAGATAACGAAAGTCTCCCCTCTCGAATTAAGAAACGGCGCAGAATGAGTTTCTGGAACAAAATTGGGACCAAAAGACTTCAAGAATATCTTCTTTAAATCCCCTCAAAAACCGTGCCTAATTTTCTTTTTCTCAGACGCAGCAAATGGATTAGAAAATGTTATTTCGTAGAAGATCCCACCGCTGCACATTTCAGAAACCTATCTACCTACTCTTTTCTTTCTTTCCATATAATTAGCTTCCCCCTGTGGGAGTTTAGCAGTCAATTATTGTTAAATAAGAAAGGATTTGGTATGAGTTCGGGAACTTTAATCATAAAACGGAGGCGCATTGCGTTACTTTTTCAGTTTTTTTAGATAATTAAGCTTTTTTCTGCGAATTTAACAGTCAATTACTATTGGTTAACGCGTTGGGAATGAATTCTGGATCTTCTATTGCCGAAAGGATGAATTTTTTGTCATTGAACTGATTTGATAAAAACAAAACCAACGATACCATATGTATTCTGCATAAATCTTTCTGATAGTTCCCGAGATTTTACTTGCTAATACAATATTTCCTTTTAATATTATGATTCCTAATTGAATATTGTAAAATTTTTAGAGAAGAGAGAAATCTCATTTATAATGTTTCTTCTAAAGTTTGTTAGATGATGAAGGTTTATAAAATTTAAAAATTATATTTGAGAATAGACCAACATTTTTACCTTGATCTTTCATATTAGATTAGATTTTTGATAGTTTCATATAGAAAGAAATTACCTGCAAATCTCTCCAATTTCTCTTTAAAACAGTATTCAATTTCTTTTAACAGCGCAGTAATAATTTGTTGATTATTTATTCATATCATGTTTGTAAAATTACATATTGGGTTCTGGATTTAAGTTTATCAATTGCTTGTAAACCTCTTCAGCAATATATCTTGAAAACAGAGTCCAAAGTTCTTTTAATGATGAAGTAACAATGTGTTGATTACTACTTCATATGCTGAGTAAGATTTATAAGATTACAAATCTCGGTTATGGATTTGGGAGTTTATCAATTTTCTGCAAACCTCAACTCTTGAAACTTGTGTCTAATTTCTTTTAACAGTGCAGTAATATTGTGTTGAGTATTTCTTCATATGCTGAGAAGGGTTTGTAAAATTACAATTTGTGTTCTAGATTTAAGTTAATCAATTACTTGCAAACCTCTTCGATATCTTTTGAAAACAGAATCAAAAGTTCTTCTAACGATATAGTAACAATGTGTTGATTACCTCTTTGTATGCTGTGCAAGATTTGTAATATTACAAAGTTGTGTTCTGGATTTGGGAGTTTATCAATTACCTGCAAATCTCACCGATTTCTCTTGAAAACAGTGTCCAATTTCTTTTAACAATGCAGTAATAATGTATTGATTATTTTTTATATGCTTTGAAAGGTTAGTAAAATGTGTGCTATTGAATCAAATTTATCAATTACTAGCAAACCTCTGCGATTTAACTAGAAGGGTCTCGGTGGCCATGTGGTAAGGTCTCGGCTTGTGAGGAGTAGGGTTTCAAGTTCGCGACCCGATTCCACCAGAGAACCGTCCTGTAAGGGAGTCAGTTGCACGTTAAATCTGCCATGGCCAAACGTCTTCCCGCTAATGTGGTGCGATGGGGAGAGAAGTATGTCAGCTCAAGTGTCGTCCTCGTTATCTGACTGCAGTTCAAAATTTCAAAGTCAGCCCCAAAATATCCCTAGTATTGCTTTATAATGCGACTTTAATATAACTAAACTAAACCGATTTCCTTGAAAACAGAGTCAAAATTTCTTTTAACGATATAGTAACAAAGCGTTAATCATCTCTTTATATAATAAGCAAGACTTCTAAGATTATAAAGTTATATTATGGGTTTGAGATTTTAATAATTATTCGCAAACATCTTCTATTTCTCTAGAGAACACAGCAAAAAGTTCTTTTCATGGTGTTGCGATATTGTGTTAATTTATTTTTCATATGCTCAGATGTTTCATAACATTACAAAGTTGTGTTCTAGGTTTTCGGATTTAGTTGTTTCATCAAAATGATTAATCAACAATAATATTTTTGGCTGATTGTAAGTCCATAGTAAAAGTTATAAAATTTCAACCAAAATTAAGCCATTGAAGAGATATAGACATCTTTTGCTACTCCTAAAAGAAAATCAGTCTATAAGAACAACATTTCATCTTATCTGCTTCACGAATAATTGCAAAAAAATTGCAAAAATTATCATAGCCCTTAACCTTTAACAAAACTTCCCTCAAAAGGTTTTTATGGTACAGATGAAAGAAATAATACAAATATTCAAAAAAAAGAAGTCCAAAACGATATCAACTTTCTTAAGGATGAAGCCATTTGCGTTTCGTTCAACCCTTTACAGCCAATAGAAAATGACGCGAAGGAAAGGAAATAAACAAATACGGAGTTATTTCATCAATCTGAGGAGTTGTGTTTATAGAATGGGCAAGATGCTTCCTAAACTGGATCATAATAATAAATAAAGGCATAATAAATTCCAAAAGCTTGCGTTTTTCTTATTCTATTCGTTAACGTTTCACTTTTAATTCTTTGTTTCTCTCTATGCGCTCTTCTCTTCTTTGCAGTAAATTCTCGATGGATGAGGTCTGTGAATCATCGACTGTGAGTAAATGATTCGATTAGCTTTTTTTATCGACTGTGAGTAAATGATTTGATTATCTTTTTACTTTCTCACTTTTAGCAATTTGAATTCATTGTGCGTAGGAGAGTGAGGTATAAATTCAAAGTGATTTGTAGAAGACTAAAAAATGTATAATTCAGCTGACTTTTTGTTATTAAATGCTGTAATATTATTTCAAACATAATTGAAGGAGTTTATAGAATCTTATAAGTGGTATTAATATAGAATAATTGCAGAGTAAGATATGGATTTCTACTTTAATTATAT